>ML805842.1:159990-175042 GCA_009831015.1 Picea engelmannii | reverse complement strand
TCAATGGAGAGGTGAATGGCCCTATGAGATGTTGCCAATGTGTTATCGTCAAAGAATGAGCCCTTGACAATCTTAGCAGCATAACAATACCTGAAATTCCTTGCGAAAACAATGTTTCTTCATGGCTTTTTATAGCAGATCATAGGGTGATTATGTAACCTCTTCAAAGTGTGAAAAGGGGCTCTTTAGGGCTTCATTAGTTCATTAACCCGCCTACCCTGCGGATTCAGCTCGGATTTGGGAGTCAAATCAGATTGGGAGTTGGTCCGTAAGTGGTTGGGAGGCCGGCCAATTCAATAAATGCGTCGTTTTAGAAGGTGCGCGGGTTTTTGCGCTGACAGTCGCGCGTCGTGCGCGCATGCGCGCATAGTACGTTCTTGTCTTGTGCACGTGCGCGCGCACCAAACTACTGTAGAGCGCCCTTCAATTTTTGGTTACTTTGTATAGTTTTTGACCCTTCTAGAATGATGTGAGATTAATTCAGTGCCATGAATGACTTCATTGCTGTTTTGACGATGCGGAGTTCTTGTCGCCATGTGCAGACGAAATTTCAGTGATAACAGGGGTGCTTGACCTGGCAGTGCAGAGGTACCCCGGTAGGTGAGGAGAAGATATCTGAGTATTCTTCCACAACCTTATCTACTTGCTTTTGTTGTGTGGAGAGGTTGGCTGTAGAGACCTTGGATGTGGTTGTGATCTTTAACTTATTCTGAGAGTGAATCATGAAGAAGACAAACTTCCCCATCTGAGAGATGACCTTCCTGCATTGCTTAGCAAAGATCAAGGAAATAGCACTAGGTGGGACTGCCTCGGGTATCCTGTACAATTTCCTATTCAAAGTAATAATAACACTACGAGGCCTAGACTCATATACAACATGACGTTTCCATAAATAAGGTTGGCCCAAAAGAACATCACAAAATTTGAGAGGAGAAACACCACACAATACCTCATCTTTGAAGGGCTTGATGTCATATGACAGTCGACACTGTTGTGTGACGCGGAGATCGCTTCCTTGGCGAAGCCATCCAATAGTGTAGGGTTGTGGGTGTGGTGTTTTCGACAGGTCCAATCGCTTGATGACCTCTAGTGAGATGAGGTTCTTTTGGCTACCACTATCCATGATGAAGTGCAGCGGGGTGCCTTTTACCCACATCTTTGAATGGAAGAGGCATTCTCCTTCTTCTAGCTTGTCTGGTTCACCAGGCTAGAGCTTGGTGGTAGCAACGGTGGCACTAGGTTCCACATCAATGATCCTTCTTCCCCTTTCTGGTTCTAGCTCAGAGTCTGAACCTGCATCCGATTCAAAGGCTTTCACTTCGGCCACCAGCGACTGCTTTGAGCGGCAGTCAGCAGTGTTATGCCAAGGGCTCTTATGGAAGTCGCACCACTTCCCGGTATCTTTCTTTGTCTTTCTGGTGTCCTTCTTTGCTTGCAGCTTGGACTGGTTGTCCTAATATTTTCCATCTTTTCTCTATCCTTTGTTCTATGGGTTGGGGCCACCCTTTCCTGGATTTTTTTGTGAGGGGTTCCCGGGCCCAAATTACCACGTCTTTTGTTTGAGCTTATGCTCGATTTTGACGACATATCGGTAGGCCACGCCCAAGGATGAGATGTCCAAAAATTGCATTTTGTTCTAGATGTATCTATGCAGAGCAACGCGATACTTGAGCACCACATTTCGCTCTGAATCTTTGATACCCATCTTGGTGCACAAGGTATGAAAGATATTCGTGAAATCTGGCACTGCTTGGTCTCTTTCTTGTAGGAGTCTGGTCCATTTGGTATACAAGTCGTCATAACTTTCGACATGGTAGTATTGTTCCTTAATAGCATCCCTGAAAGAATCCTAGGTGGTCATGACTGTAAATAGTGAGGGTTCCTCTGTTTCCTTTTGCTCACAGAAAGTTTCCCACCAATATTTGACATGGGGAACGGCTTTGAGGAGCGCAAAAGTAATATTTTCTCTATTCGAAAATTTATGGACAGAAAAATACCCTTCTAGTAGATTCAACCACTTGTCTACAGCATCTGTGTCTATCTAACCTTCAAATATAGGAATATCAAAGTTTATTTGTACCTTGAAGGGTTTGGCGCCTCTGCTCGAAGAAGATGTGTCTCTTGTTGGTAGTCGTTGAAGGATTTGCATGAAACTATCCATCATCTCGTTCCTTTGTTGCGTGAGGGCTTCCTCAATCAAAAGTTTGAAAGGATCTCTTGCCCCATAATCTTTCTTTTCTCCTACCATGAGAGGTCGCTTGGGTGTGCGAGAGATTTTGTCCTCAAGAGAAACAAGCTCGAGACCCAACTCTTTGTACTCTGACCTCGTTGGGGACGTGCATTAAGACGATAAGGAGAAGACCGCTCTAATACCACTGATCCATATTTTATGAGTAGAACAAAATGACTACAGATTATTAACATGTTCTTAACACAAAATAACAGAGATACAGTAAAATCGGTTTTCTATTCAATAAGGAAATAAGTTGAAACTGTAAAATGCAGCGGAAATAAGCTTGATGGAATGGTGGCGACTTATCTCTGAGAAGAGATGTGATGGTTGCTCTCATTTGCAAGAAGATGATTACAATGAGGCTCTGAAGGCCTTTTTACAATAAACAGGAATTCCCAAAACCTTAGACATCCAAAAACCTAACCCTAGGAGATGAAGTGCCAAAAGTCATGTGGGCCCCGTTTGGGTAAGTTCGTACATCAACTTCCTGGGGTCGTAACTTTTGCATATGATCTTTGTTTTAGGTGTATGATAGCCCATTGGAAAGGTATCATCGAGGAGATTCATTTTGGGGGCTCAATCATGCCTTTGACTATCATTGAGAAGCTAGATCCTGAAAAACCTTCATTTAGGCCCTCAAAATGGCCCCGAAAGTTAAAACTGCTAAAAATAGTAATGGCCAAAATTGTCTGAAAACTATTTTGAGCCAGTTGGAAGAGGTGGATGGCCACCAATATCCACCTGGATCATAATTTGTAGGTAATACTATCATATATGGATAGTACAGATCATTTCATTTCTGTTGATATCTGGTACATCACTTATTTTCTCACGGTTGAGAAGATATGGCTTAGTGAAGTTGGAGGACCCTCATGAATATTCTAGAAGCCCCTACAAGGTCAACAAAGAAGTCAACTATTCTAGAAGATCCTAGAAAGTATTCAATAAGTTTACTAGTCAAAGTGGTTACAACTAGGAGTTAATCATGGGTAAATTTGTTGCAATGAGAAAATAATTAAAAATAAATTAGTTGCAACAAGAAGTTTTGAGTTTATTAATTATGGGTAAAGTAGTTGCAACAAGAAAGTGGGTTAAGCCATAAAAGTGGGAAGTTGGGTAAAACAGTTAGAAGATGACCCCTAAAGGAATGCACTTGGAGAGTCTCCCATTAGCACCTATTTGAGCATATTGAATATCTATCTTGTGAAAGGTTTATTGTAGGTACTCATTGATACATATAAAGTTGCACAAGTCTGAGGTAGCAAAGGAAGAGTGATGAAAAATCTTCTCAATTGCAGAAGAGAGTGGGAAATTCATGGAAAACCATGATTAGGGTCATCCCCGTAGATCAACCAGTAAACTTCTCGCGAAGCATCCCCGCCGATTTCCTATAGCCTGTCATGCAAGGCCCCTGTGGGAAAACCGACTTCGTCATGCGAGGCACTATTAGATCTAAATTTTGAAGAGTGAATATGGTTACAGAAGCTGAGGAGAGGCTATAGGAAGTTTGACAGTGTTCAATTACAACAGATATATCTACAGGATCAAAAAGGTATGTTACATGCTTGTTTGTAGTTGGATGTTAGTGAATGTGTGGGATATGGTCATAGGAAATTGAGAATTTACCCTTGAAGGACTTTTGGTTGTATGGTACATGTTGTATGAGATATATCTACAGAGGTACAATCTTGGTATTTTTGTTGTTTGTAGTTGGCATACATTATTGGGCATATTGTTGAGGTATATCTTGTATCCCTTGGTACATGTTTGAGGGATTTTGGTTGAGGTATATTGCTGAAGATATTTTTATAGATTGATGTTGCATAATAGTGAGGGTTTGATGCTTAGTTGATGTGATCATTCACTACACTTGGTTTATGATTGTTTATATATGTATGGCACATGATTAGAGAGACATATTTGCACATGGTTTGAGCTATACACTTGTGACTGTGGAAATGAGATATATGTGATCAGATCTGATTGGTTGAGGAGATTATTGTGACAGGTTGTTGGTACATGTTTTACAGTGACATGTTTGACAGTGACAGAGTGACAGTGGAAGTATCAGTTATTTGGAACTTTTTTTT
The DNA here is from genome assembly GCA_009831015.1 of Picea engelmannii. Classification (NCBI taxonomy): domain Eukaryota; kingdom Viridiplantae; phylum Streptophyta; class Pinopsida; order Pinales; family Pinaceae; genus Picea; species Picea engelmannii. The sequence goes on along the minus strand of ML805842.1, from coordinate 170,719 downwards.
CAGGGTGGTTGCATGGGGCAAGGATAGGTGGTTGTAGCCACCTTTCGATTGTAGCTAGAGAACATAGGGGGTTGTAGCCTCCTTCTAGTTGGAGCCAGAGAATCAAGGAGTTGTATCTTCCTTCAGGTTAGATCCTGAGAAACTAGGGGGTTGTAGTTTCCTTCTAGTTGTAGTAGGAAAACAAGGAAGTCGGTGCTTCCTATGAATGCACTTATTTTGACAATATAAGAAATGCATTTCGTGGTTTTCTCCCACATTGGGTTTCCACGTAAAATATTGGTGTACTATGTTTATGTGGTTGTTTATTGTTCACTACATATGTATACTACTCATATTGAATGTTATTGGTAATCTACTCATAAAGTAAACAATACACATTGTGGTTAAAAAGGATTAAAAGTAATAATATTGATTCACCCCCCCCCCCTCTTAGTATTCCAACAACAAAATATTGTTTGTCCTCAATCAAAAAAATATTAATGGTTGTCCTTCCTTGGTTGGTCACAACAATCAAAATTTTGGAGTAGGTAAGTAAACTAAGTATAATGTTGTCACAAGCATCATAGTTCTAATAATCTTGGTTTCATTGTCATGAAAATCCATAAAATATAATAAGGAAAAGGGAGAAGAATTAGAAAAAATCCAAGAAGGCAAGCTTGGCATCTACAATTATTGTTGATGATTCTAAGGCTCTCCAACCTCCTCCTCCCATACCACCTATGGGTACATTAGTATTTCACTCTTTTTTTTAAATGGAAATGTAATGTATCAGGTTGTGATTTTTTTTATTAGAAAAATAGAGGATACTTGGGGCCTTATTCACTCATTCCATGAGGTCGTTCCACCTTTGGACACTAGACGTTGGCTTATTCTTTGCTTGGGAGGCTTCTTCACCATGATTTGAGGCTTGTATCATGCACTTTAGGAGGAACATTGAGCTTATTCTCCAAGTCGCCCTCTCTTTTGTGGGATTCCCCCCTCTCTTGGAGAATTTGATGTACATGTGACATGTTTTACTTGTATCTTGACATAGTCTCCTTCATATGTGGATTACAGGTCACTTGTGTAGATCTCCTAGGTTAAATTTAGGGAGATTAGAAAATAATAAATAATGAGAAGGATGTAGAAGCCTCATCTATAAATAAAGGCTCTCCTCTCATCTACCTATTGGAGGTTTTTGTGTCAATTCTTGGAGCTTTCTCTTTCTTGGTTTATTCTTGGTGCATCAAATATTGGTTGTGATAGTTCGAGACTTCTACTAGCTTTCAAGATCAATCCATTGAAGGATTACTATACCATTGGAAGAGAAGATATTTTAGATTTTTTTAAGTCCTTCTTCTCTTGTTATCTTGGGTAAGTGTTCAATCCTTTGCTTCGTTTTTGCTCTTCGTTCCTTGGAAAGGGTTTTAAATATTTTGTTTTTAAGTTATAGTTGATCTTATTGGTGAAGGATTTTTCCCTTATGGAATCCCTTCTTGTAGGGCATTGATCTTCATGTCTTATCTTGATTAGATAAGAGATTATGGTTATAATCTCTTGACCCTAATCCTTAAGATAAGAATGACCAATTCTTAGAAGGACATACTTCTTAACTCCATAAGCCCTAGTGGGAATAAAGCACTTGCCTTCTCCCGACAACCCACCAAAAAACCCTAAAATCTCAAATCTTTTACTTTCGTTTGTCTAGAAAAAGTTTAATAGTGAAAAATCAAAGAAACATCTTAATTTGTATTTCTTTCATAGTCTAGTGCATATATTATTGATTATTTCATTTCCTAGACTAGTTTGTTCAAGGGTTTGTGCATAATTGTTTATCTCTAAACCTAATAAGGAAAAACATCCCTATAGAATTGTGCTTTGAGATTTTATCTATTGTTTTGTGGGCTGATTTAAGGCTTTCTCAAATCTGGAAAACACATAACAGTAATAAAAATCAGGTTTAAAGAAACCCCAAATCTAGGGTTTGGTGGTTAAAGGATCATATTCACTCATACCCAACTTATATTTCATCTATAGATTAATATTACATGTTTATCTTGCATATATAGTGGTGAAATTGATCTCCTAAGTGCTTATAATTGCTTATCTTTCATTTGGAGATTTTATTGGCGAATTCTAGTGCTAATATTGGAAACCCTAAGGAGGATTTAACACATATTTTTTGAGTGCTAGATTAGTTCATTGTTACATATCTTTAGAAATTAATTCTAACATTTTTTGGATTGTTATTTCATTGCCTATATCTTTCCCTCGTAAACCATCCAAGATGTCTTGTTTACAAGTAGATTATATCTCTCTTTTATGTCCTTCTCTTTACTTCAAATCTCAAATTTCTTCATTGATTTATCATAAAAACATATTTAGAAGTTGTGGAAAGCCATAAGATTGTCCTTTTTATAACATATAATTTATTGTTAATCAAAGAACACATTGCACCACTAATTTATGTGAGTTTATTACACCCTTTGTACCCTAATGTAGCTTAAAAGTGTTTTTTATCTCTTTGGAGTTCCATTTGTTGAGTGGTAGTGATTTAATTGAAAATTTGAAGTTGTTCACTTTTTAATATTTCATATCATATTTTTCACACACATCCAGTAGAGCCTAACCCTCTTTCTCAAGTGGATATATTAGTGGTTTATGTTGTTGTTTCTATTTGGTTATCTTTGAAGCATTTAATCATTTATTGGAATCCTCGTGCATCTAGTTGTTATACATTTCATGGTTTCTTTGAAGAAAAACATAAGATTGCATGGTAATTAATTCACTAATAGGTTAACTTAATCAAATAGGGATACCCCCTTGGCTTTTAGGAGCTAGCCTAAAGTGGAGGAGAAATTGTACTAAGGTGAGAGCAATGCATTCCCCATCTTGTTGCCCCAAGTTAGCACCTGCGTTGGGACTTTTCACAAGGGTGCTAGTTCAAGTGGTAACACTACTTTTCTTTGGAATCATGCACATGTTGGGTATCCTTATCTGCATCTTAGACATATTGGTTCAATATTCATTTTGGATATTCCACACTTCACTTGTCATTTGTTAGAGTACATAATCTAACAAAATAATTGCACCAATATTGAGTTAGCTAGGCTCAATACATATGTAAATCTCTGAAACCAAGATACGTTTTCACCCAACCATTAACTCTACAAGAACCAATGGTGATTCAATGTAGATAAACATGCATAACTCATCATGTATTAGATGTCTTCATATCCAAAGAAAGTCAAGTGATCAATTTGACTCATATGTTCAAATATGATGCAATTTTTTATGTTATTTTTCCACTAAGCACTACTCGCAAGACATATGGTTCTCTAAACACTTCAATTCCTCTTATAGAAACCATAAAAGTGATGCAAATGGGGCACCTTTCAATGCATTTCTTATATGTAAAATACATACCATTATGTACACATTTATGTTTTTCTCATATAACGTTTAAGAACAAATATGCTAAAAATGTCCAACAATTCAATCAACAATACACCACAAATTGTAAATATTACAAGAGGAAGATGTTATCACCAACTTCCAAGACTTTCCACACAAATTGGGCTAATTTAATTTCTCAATCTTCATATAGTTGGTATTTATGGTACTCCCATATAGTGGGCCATACTTCCTTGGCAACAGATCTGAGCATCATTGTTGTTGCAATCCGAGCACATAGACATAGCACAAATTAGTTGAGTATCATATGTAGAAATTTAGATCAGCGCTTCCAGATCACCATCGGTCACACACTAATCTCTTTTTGGAATACTTGATGCATTTCATATTCATCCCATAACCTCACCTTTCCAAGCATCAACCACATATTCAAAAATACAGGGGGTTGAGATGCACTTTATGCATGGAATCTACTAATCATCCACTATGTAACATCTCTTCTATAATCCCTCATTTAATTAATGCTTATGTAGATATAATATGTGGCCACGGCCCAAGTGATGCATATTCGAAATGTATTTCTTAATTTTAATAAATAAAATTTGATGCTAGTTGCTAAGGGGAACATGGGCAGAGATGGGGGATGAATTAATCCACAAGACAGGGAAGGGTCTAAGAGAATTTCTAAGAGAGGGGTTCAAGGGGGAATTACCCATGTCTATTAATTCAACCCACATTTCCTAAATTTTATTATCATTATGTATTAAAATTAGATTTTTTTATTGAGAGTTCCCAAAGCCAATAATAGAATACATGTAAGAGGGTGGGTATCATAATTCACATCCCATAGTTATTGGGGGCATGGGGTCTAAGTACAATCATCTTGGGGAAGTGTGTGAGTCAAGTAAGAAATCCAAAGGAGAGGAAATTTGTATGGAAAGCTACAACAATTTTAGACAATCAAGTTTTTGGCATGAGCAGTAAGGAGAGAGAAAAAAAGAAGATCTTGGAGCTGGAGAAACCATGGAGGGAGAATTATGGAACATGTTGGAGAAGTTTTGGAGAATACTAGAGATGAAGACTGAAGAACCAGGTTGTCAGGACTGAAGAGTGAACTCCTCTGTGAGTTGCACTGTAACAACAAGTGTTTGTTGTTGTTTGTTGGTAGTTTATTGGCAATGAGTTCCCTTGAGTTCTAGGTAGAGAGATCCCTAGTTACCTATGCCAGAGATACCTTGATAAACGAATGGGATGCCCGAGGGATTAATATCAATAAAGGGGTACATCCCTTGGGTTGGCCAAGTTGAGAGGAAGAGAGCTCGTGGAAAATCAGGATTATTGTAGAAGAATATTGGTGGGTTGTGGGATTTCTAAGCTATGAGTGGATAGTGAGAGACCACTCTCTTTTGTGGATTGCTAGCCCTAGCTCAAGGGGTGACTTGTTGTTGATATTTGGAACTCCATGTCTATGTTTGGGTGGAATGTCTGTCCCAAGAAATCAGTTGCATAATTGAATTAAAAGATATGTGTTTTATATGTTTATGTGTTGTATTTATGAATTAAATTGTTGTGCATTAACTCTATGTTTGAGAAAGATTATATGTTGTTGTATTTGATTTTATTAGTTGCATTTCATGTTTATTTTAGAATTTTGTACAAGTATTTAATTAATGGTAATAGTCAATAGTTAAATCTAGTTGTAGTTCGTAGCTGGTAAGCTACATGAAATTAGTTAGCAGAACTTTTAATCTATGTGTTTCCAGCACGTAACGGTCCTCAACTGGGCTGGAGAACATTACATTATGGTATCAAAGATTTTGGTTCAAACATCGGGCTTGTATGGGCTAGGACGAGTGTGAATTAGTAAAATTCATTGTTACAGATTTCAGTCTGTGAAAATTGGAGAAAACGATGAAAAATTAGAGAGAAATCCCAAATTCATGAGCAAATCTAGGTCAAATTTTCCTTGTAGCCATCAAAGAGAGGTTTAATGACATCAATATGTAGAGTTGCAGAGCTAAATTCGACTTGGAAGGTAAAACATCCGCATTCTAATGGTGGTCAAAGGAGTTGAGAAAGTTCACTAAATTGACGGTCAAGATCACATTTGACCTTGAGATCAACTACTTAGATTCATTGTAATAAATTTTAAAAATTATAACATTTTTCGAAACTAGAAAGGTTGAGCATATCAATGGCTAAGATTCATTTTCGGTGGTTGGGAAAATGAAAAAAATCGATAGTCTAGATTCATTTTCGGCCATTGGGAAGTTGGAGAATATCAATGGTCAAGATCATTTTGAATGGAAGATCGACAGTCCAGATTCATTTGGGATTGGGTCAAAAAATTTCAAAGTATTGAAGTTTGCCAACAAAATTCATTGATGGTCGATGGTTGGGGGTCAACAAAATCAAAAAATTGTTTCGATCGACTAAGAGAAATATATGATTGTTGATGGAGAATGGTAAGGTATTGGAAAAAATTGGTGAAAGTTTCATGCATCCAAATGAAATCGTCGATGATTGATGATTGAGAGTCAGTCGATTCAACGAGGTGTCATTTCATCCAAAAGAAATTGTTGATCATAAATGAAGGAAAGAGGGTGATGATGTTTCATGCCACATCAACATCCATGTGTCATGTCAGTCATCGAGAGTGCCATGTTAGAATATATGTGTCATGCCACATCAACATCCATGTTTCATGCCACATCAACATAGTTTCCATGTTAGACCAGAGATGGTCGATTGTCGATGGTCAAGGTTCGACCGATTTTGAAAAAAAATGGTTTTTAAGGAAATTCATTGATGGTCAATCATCAATTATCAGGGTTCAGCGAGATTTGTGGGAAATATTTGCTTTCCAAGAGAAATGGCCAATGGTCGATGATCGAGTGTCAAGGAAATCGATGAGCAAGTTTGTTTTAAAAAAGGAAATCGTCAATCGTCGATCATTGATAGAGAGCATATCAACAGTCCATATCATTTTAAGTTGACGATCGATGATGGAAATTGATCTGCAAGGTTTGGAAAGGATTAAAGGATCAACGACTGAGATATCACTTGATTTTGAGATTCACCGCTCATATTTAAAGATTGTTATAACAATAAAACAATCATTTTTCTATGATTTTTTTAGGATTTTGAAGGTCTTAAACTTACGGGGTGATTTTGAAGCCCTAAATAACGTTTTTAGAAAATCAATACCCACAAGAATAGGGTGTAGTTTTGGTACACTTTGTCTCTACATATTAAATAAAATAACTTGGAGAGAGCTTTCCAACGAGCTACTCTAGGCGCAAAATAGAGCTCGTATGAGAAAGTTACAGCTAAAAAAATTAAGTTAAAAGTTTGGCACCATTTTACTTCAACAGGGAATCACTCCTTGATGAGAAGTCCATTAGAGGCATGAGAGAAGTCTATGGAAATCTTATGAACCATAGAAGACAGCAATGGAGCCAAAATTGGAATCTAGGTATGTAAAAATGTGCAGGAAGAGAAAGAAGACACTTATAGCATACAAGGATAAAATGGGAAAAACAATATAAACTTCTTTGGACCATAAATTTTAGCCCGGAGCTCATATTTGAGGAAACAAATAGTTGTTGGAAAGGTATTGAGGAAGAGAAAACATATATCCATCTAGAATTTTGAATTGGGCACTAAAATTCTATCAAAAAGTAATAAAGTAATTTTTGCAGCAGTAAGTGAGTAGAAATTACAACTTATGAATGTTGTAACTTTTCACTCAGAACTCAGATTGAGGCATGACTACAGTCATGGGAGAGTTGTTTTAGAGTGGAATGTATCTAATGGAATCTTATATTAACTTAGTGCATTGTGTCCTTCATAAATTAGGATGAAGAATAGCATGTATTCTAATTAATGAAAAAAAAATTAGTATGCATGTTCTAACAATAATTATTACATGCACATTTCTTGCAGAATTAGAGGTACATGAAAACAACTTTACTTATATGAGGACTGGAGTTATGGAAGATGCCTAGGGATATTACAACAATGAGGAAGAGAACATAGGTCTACATGTCAGCATGGGAAATGTTGGTATAGATTCTAATGGAAGAAGAGGTAGGCAGGAGCCTATAACTATGAGAAGCCTCCATAGGGAATTGCAGAGCTATAGAGTAGATAATGAAAGGATTATGAAGGATCGAGAAGAGATACTTCAGAGTCTAAATATGTTGCATAAGAAAGTTTAAAAAGACTCTAGAACTAAGAAAGAATATAGTGCTAGACAAGTGACAACATCTATATCCAAAAACAGAAGGGATGACATGGGAATTTCAGGTAGTCAAGAATCATAAGCAAGAACCATCATTGTATAAGGAAATACACTAAAATAAATCATGCATGTTCAGGGCCAGGGATCAGCCCAAGTGTGTCTCATGTGAGGAGAGAGAGAATAAGGCATGAGGCAGACATATTTCAAGGTGAACTCGATAAAATTAAGCCACAAACTTTCAATGGTGAGCATGGGAAAGGAGAAGAGGTCAAGGCTTGGTTGTTGGAAATGAAGAAATATTTATAGCTACATGATTACCCCTCAATGGTAGAAGCTAGAATGGAAACCTACCACTTGCAAGGAAAGGTGGCCATGTGTTGGGATCAACTTAGGCAATCCAATCACCTTGACGAGAAATAGATCTCATGGAGATAGTTCAAAGGATATTTCCAAGAAAAATATGTGTTCGAGCATTACTATGAAAGGAAGATGAAATATTTCTTTGAACTCAAGTTGGGAATCATGACAATGAATGAATATGAGAAAAGGTGAACTATGAATTGGTGAAGTATGTTGACTTCATAAATGATGAGAAGGTCAAAATCAAAAAAATTCTGAGTGGGTTACCTTCTCTCTACAATGAAAAGATACAATATGATAACCATAAGACTTTGGAGGAGGCCATAAGGAGAGAAAAGTATATTTATGAGTAGAGTAGAGGAAGGCCAGTTTTCCAAAAAGCTTGGAATGACAAGATGAAGGGTAAGAAGGATCAAAGGCAAAAAGGTTTTAAGCCACCCTTTTTTAAGAACAACTCCCATGCAAATCAACAAGGTTAGTCAACCCAAAATGAGCACAAGAATGCATATTCAGTTGGGAAAATTCCAAGGCAGTATCATGTACAATGTTGGGGATGTGAGGGAAATCACTTATATAGGGATTGCTCTCACAAAGGAGAAAGAATGAGGATTTTCCACAACATTTCGGAGGTTGAAACAATTGAATACATGGGAGGAAACATGTCAAGGATTTATGCAGCCTTGGACAACAATAAAGAGGAATATCAATCCCCCATGATTGAATTGGAAGGTAAGATTTATAACTAGCCCATAGCAATTCTAATTGTTTATGGAGCTAGGCATATTTACATAAACTTTGGCATTGTTGAAAGATTTCACTTGCAAAGGAGTAAGAATAATAAATATTGGTTAGTTCAATTAGACACACGGTCTAAGAGGAAAATCAATGAGCTAGTTAAACATTGTCCAATAGACATGAATGGACTTAGCACAAAGGTAGATGTGAACATCATACCATTGGGTTCATATGATTGTCTAATTAGAATTTATTGGTTGGTTCAATTAGACACACGGTCTAAGAGGAAAATCAATGAGCTAGTTAAACATTGTCCAATAGACATGAATGGACTTAGCACAAAGGTAGATGTGAACATCATACCATTCGGTTCATATGATTGTCTAATTAGCATGTATTGGTTGGAAAAACACCATGATGTTCTAGATTGTTACAAAAATATAATCACATGTATTGATGAAGAAGGGAAGCAAGGCAAGGTTCAAGGCATTCCAAGAGTTGTAGTTGTTAGAGAAATTTCAGCCGCTGCTAAAAAAAAGTTTTAGGAAGGGATGCCAAACTTTTTCAACCCATATGGAAGAGGTAGCTAGAGATAAAGTGGAAAGAATTGAAGACCATCCAGCCTTAAGGAAATTTTAAGATGTTTTTGGAGAGATCTTGGGACTGCCGACAAAGAGAGACAATGATTTCTCTCTTGATTTGGTGCGAGGAGCTACCTCATTGTCCAAGACACCTTACAAAATGGGCACACTAGAGTTGAAGAAGTTGTAGATGTATCTTGAAGAACTTTTGAAGAAGGGGTATATACACCCAAGTGTGCCATCTTGGGGAGACCTAGTTCTTTTTGTAAAGAAGAAAGATTGAACCTTAGGGTTGTGCATTGATTTATTATAGTTGGATAATGTCACTATAAAGAACAAATATCTTTTTCCAAGGATCGATGACTTATTTGATCGGTTGAAAAGTGAAAGAATGTTTTCCAAGATTGACTTGAGATCAGGCTATCATCAAGTGAAGATAAAGGAAGAATACAACAGCAAGAAAACATTCAAGACAAGATATGGGCATTATGATCCATAGTAGTACCATTTGGACTATCAAATGCCCCAGATGTGTTTATGTGCCTGATGAATGGAGTGTTCAGGGAATACCTGGACAAGTTTGTAATTGTGTTCCTATATGATATACTTATTTACTCAAAGTCAAAGGGGGAATGTTATGGGATTAATCCGTAAGTGCGGACACGAACCGATCTCCCTAGATCCACCTGGATCTAGAACAAAACAGGACAGAATACACCGCTTTCCCTAGATCTAACTATTGAATTAAATTGGAAGTGAGAATAAGAGACATACCTTGTAATCACTTCCTTAATCTTTGTTGCTCCTGCTTCGCTCCAGCGCTCTTGTGCAGTCAAGATCAAAACAGCACAAACCAACCAAAGTGAAAGCAAATAATATATTCGATAGTTAATCTATACATATGATCAAGGAGTTATGTAATAAAGTAAATCTAACTTTATGGGAAAGAAACATATTACTGTATCATATTAAATGTGAAAGAGAGGTTACAATCGTTGCCTTGATGTCGTAAGGTCCCTTCCAACTGTCCTTCGTTCCCCACACACTTCTTGCTCCAAGGATTATGAGACCATAGATCCGATAGCTACTCACAATCTATCTTGACAAAGCAAATCTCAAAGCCACTCTAATCAATCCAAAGCTAACAAGCTCAATAACCAACAAAAGCTCACTCAAGCTCAAGCTAACCAAAAGCTAAGAACCCACAAGCTAACAAAAGCTCATCCAATCTAACTTTCTCCATGAGAATTCCTCTCCTTTTATAAGTTGAAGATGATAAGGTGAGGAGGTTAGGATGATCCCACTAAATCATGAAAGCGAGTAAGATCCAAACCATTCGGATGCCACCTCACCATAGAAGCTTCTCCTTCTAGAAGATTCGAGAAAACGCTCGTTTTTCCCACGTGCTGGCATTCTC
>ML805842.1:116335-149265 GCA_009831015.1 Picea engelmannii | reverse complement strand
CAAACCGTGAGGAGTTATGTGACGTTCTACATACCACTAGAAATGGCATGACATGTACTATCCATATAGAATAGTATTATCTGAAAATATATCATAACTCATATCGTTACCCATCAAACAAACTTGGGTCCATTACCCAAACCCGGGGTCTCCAACTTCTCATGGCCATAATTCTCTAACCGTGAGGAATTATGTGACATTCCACATACCACCGGAAATGAAATGACAATAACTATCCATCTAGGATGTTTTCCCTGACAAATTCACTTTCCTTCATCTCATTATTCCACAATTAAGCATGGGTTCTCTTACTCCACAAAGCGTCTTCCCATGAGGGCTTTCACCATAAGGGGACCACTTTGGAGTTCATCCATATTTACTTCTTATCAACCATGACAAAACAATAATGAGTCATATTTACATCAAACACTATTGGGTCCATTACCCAAACCTTTGTGCTACGAGTCTTTCTTCAAGGGTTGACATCAATGGCAACCAACCTTAATCAACAAATACATCAATGTTTCTTTTGATGAGAGTGTCATTGTAATGAAGTGTGAAGAGAGGAACTGCAAGAGAGATCCATCGGAGGGAGAGGGAAAAGTGTGGGACCCAAACCTTTCTCTAGGGGTTGTAAGCTTGCGGAACAAGTACCTGCACACATGAAAAACAAATACCCGACGTGAACAATATCTGATGATAAAGAACATATGATAGTTATTTGATCAAATTGAATGTGAGCATGCGTACCTAAACATGATGTGAGAAAAATGTTCCTTTGGGGCTAAGTGCAGATGGTGACCCGAAGAATGTGAATGTGTATATGGCGGGACCAAGATCTTGTGGATGAGAATGGATCGGAAAACGAAGGCTTTGGGCTCCCATAACAGAGTGTGAAAGTTGGGAAAAAGGGGCTATATATGGTTGATGGGCCCACAATGCCACCTCATTTGTACCTCGATGGTGGTTCCATTGGAGTAGTGTCACGTAATATCTCGATGGCAGTGCGTAATGTGGGGATTTTTCACTTGATGGAGAGGGTGGATTTGATCCCATGGACGAGGTGGAATGGTGTAAAATCGGTGGAAGTTTTGACAGTCGTGCGATAAGCCCATAAAGCAGAAAACAACATATGATGTTAGTTGGTCTTATGGTTGTTAATGGTATATTGTAACATGGTTTTGAGGAATTTGTTGACAGCCTCGACCTACTCATTGGAATGAGGGTAGTATGGGAGGAAAACTCATGGGTGAAGCCTAATTTTGAGGAGAGTTCTGCAAAGATCTCATTCTCAAAGTGTTTACCATGATCGGACACTAACTGTAGTGGGACACTGAACCGGGTAATGACATGGTTGAATAAAAAATGCATTCTTGTGTCAACGGTGTTGTTAAATTTGGGCATGTCTTCAGCTCTCTTGGTGAAGTAATATATTTCCACAACAATGTACTTGTGTCCATTACTGGATGGAGGATGACAAGTCATAAAATCTATGCCCCATTTATAGAAGGGGTCGGTTGTGATGACTGGATGAAGAAGAGTTGGTGGAGCTCATTCTTTGTTTTCATTTAGCTGGCATTTGTTGCATCGCTTGACAGCGTGGATGCAGTCATGAAACAAAGTGGACCAGAAGTACCCTACTCGAATGATTTTTTGGGTGGTGGACATACCTAAGAGGTGACCACCGCAAGCGTCGTTGTGGTAGTCATTCAAGACTCTGTCAGCTTTGTCGATGGTAAGACATCACCGAAGAATGGTATCGACCCTGCGTCGATAGAGAACATCTTCGATGAGGAGGTAGCGGGGGGCTTGATGGCGAATGCATTGACGATCATCTCGAGAGAGATGAGACCCAAACTTCTGTGTACGAAGGTAGATGAGAAGGTCATCGTACCAGGGGTCATCAGAGGGGATGAAGAAGAGGTGTTCATCAGGGATATCCTCATTGATGGGGGAAGCTTTAGCGTCCGAGGGAAAAGTCGTAATGAGTTCAACGAGGACAAGAGATTTCTTGATTTTGGGAGTAGAAAACTATATATCATATTCCTGGAGGATAACAATCCATTGGGAAAATTTTCCATTAATCTGCCATTGACTAGGCAAGTACTACATGGGGTTGGAATCTTCTACAACCTTGGTAGTTCGAACCAGAATGTAATTTCGTAGTTTTTGGACTGCGAGGAAAACTACTAATGCCAGTTTCTCATCACGATTATACTTCAAGGGTGGCCCTAAAAGTTTTTTACTAATGTAGTAAATAACATTTTCACACCCATCATCCCCTAGTTGGACGAGGACTCCTGCTAGTGAGACAGTTGAGGCTAATAAGTAGAGGATGTAATTGTGATCATAGTTTGGGGGAATAATCAAAAGGGCATTGGATAGGGAAGATTTCAAATCATCAAAAGTTGTTTGAGCATGTTTGTACCATCAAAATGGGATATCATGTCGCAAGAGGCGGAGAAAACCATGTGTTCAAGTGGCATAGTCTGGGACAAGGCGACGTAGAAAGTTGGTTTTTCCTTGCAAGCTCTATAGTTGGCATAAATTCCTAGGTGAGGGAATTTATGTGATAGCTTGGACCTTGAGGGGGTCCACAGTGATGTCATGTTGGTAAACAATGAACCCAAGGAGGCGCCTAGCAGTGACGCAAAATAGACACTTGAGGGGGTTCAAGCGAATATTGTACTAGCGACATCGTTCGAAAATGATGCATAGGTCGTCTAAATGTTGGGTTCGCTTTTTGGATCGAGTAGTGAGGTCATCCAAATAAGCAATGTTGATGCAAGCAAGATCATTAAAAATATAGGTCATGGCCCATTGAAACGTAGCACCGGCATTTTTTAGTCCAAAGGGCATGACGTGATAAGTAAAGGTACCCCAAGGGGTAGTAAAAGCGGTTTTATACTGATTTGTTGGATGGATTTGGATTTGATTGTATTCGGAGAAACCATCCATAAAGGATAGTTCCTCGTGGCCAATGCAATCATTGATGAACGAGGTTGGGAAGTTGTCTTTGGGACAAGCATGGTCGAGATCGTGAAATTTTGTGCAGACACGAATAGTTCTGGCCTGCTTTTTGTTTACGGGGACGGGGTTGGAGACCCACGAAGTGTACGCAATGGGGTAAATGAACCTGGCAATGCGTAACTTGTCAATTTCAAATTTGATATATGCAGCTTTGGATGGGTGAAGGGGGTGTTGTTTTTGATGAACAGGGGTGACATCTGGCCAAGTGTTGATGCAATGTTCGACTATAGATAGATCAAGGTTGGGCATCTCCGCATATGAACAGGTAAAAATATCCCAGTATTCCTGCTGGGCACAGGCCCATTTTGGGGAAAAGGTACAAAGTTGAGGAAATACAGTTGGCAGGGAGGCATGTGAGGCGTGCATGCAAGAAGATGGGAAAGAAAGACAATTGGCAGGAAAATCAATGGACTAAAGGAAAACGTGCATGCAGAGGAGGAAAGCATGCAAGGCCATCATGCAAGAAGACCTAACTAAGTTAGGGTTTTGGTAAGATAATATAATGGATGATGAGCCAAAAACACATATAAATAGATACCAGTGAGGTCTAGGTGGGGGTTCTACTTATTAAGTGTTACTCGCGTGAGAAGGAGTAACTGGTCTATAGCACGACTGTAATCTGATCCAATCTTGTAAGCTATTGATTTGTAGAGCGTCAGAAAGGTAGATCTTGAGGGTTATATCATGAGCTAAGGACCCTGGTGTGATCTAGTCTGCCTCATAATGGATCTCAACCCGACTAAGGACAATTTGTAAAGCGCGCGACTTTCTAATTTTGGAACCGCCATAATAAAAGAGCTTGAGAGACAAATCTTTGTGGATGTAGCTCAGGAGGGGTGAACCATGGTAACACATGTGTTATGTGATTGAATGTTTGTGTCCCTTTTACTGTCAATAAGTAGGTGTTAGAATGATGTATGAATGAATTAATGTATCTGATTACACTACATGCATGAATGAGAATGACGGTTTATTTCTCTAATAATTAGATAGAATTCACAGTGCACAATTCACATATCCCCATTCCATCCTGGACTGCAAGCATTTGAGCATTGTAGTCACCCATTAATACTATCTCGGGTGAGACTGCGTAGTGCACTTTGTGCGCTACGTTGCCTTCTGGTTTACCAGGAGGGCCGATATTTTTAGAGGATTTTTTGGATCCCCGATAGATCTGAACCTGGGTCAAATCATGTTAAAGGTATAGCTAAGATAAGCAACCAACAAGGTTTAGTGATATGCGCATACCCCTTTATAAATTTTATATAATATCATGTATGTCCCAATGTGGCTCGCAGCTGGTGCACTAATTTCAGTGGTGGTAAATTCATAATTACTACAATCTTTGCAGGATCCACGATCAAATCATGTTTGCATACTATGTGACCCAATAGAATTCTGAAGGGTGTTCCAAATATACATTTCTTAATGTTCAAGGATATTTGGCATTGCCTACAACTTTCTAACATCAGCCTCAACACCTCTATGTGATCCTTCAATAGGTTGTACATTGTCCAATAATCCAAATATACCTCTAGAAACTGATGGATGAATTCTTTGATGGCAACAATGACTACTCTGGAAAAAATTGTTGGTGCATTCTTCAGTCCAAAAGGCATGATTGTGTACAGGTAGGATCCCCATTCTATCACAAAGGTAGTCTTGTACCGATCTTCTAGTGCTATCTTGATTTGGTGGTAGCCTAATAATCCATCGGTGAATGAGTATGCTTCCTAACCTCCCACATTTTCTAGGATTTCATCTGTAAAGGGTGTAGGGAATGGGTCATGTAGGAAAGCATCATTGATCTTTCTCATATCTACATAGATTCTTATGCCTTCTTGCTTCTTCTCCTGAACTACCATGGGGCTTATCCATTCTGATTCTTCTACTGGTTCTATGATTCCTACTTCCAGCATTCTATCAATTTATGCTCTTATTTTCTGCTTGTATATGGGGTTCAATCTATAAGGCCTCTGTCTGATAGGTCTTGCCTCTGGTTTGAGAGGGATCTTCATCTCTCCAAGTTCTCCTACAATACCTTTCATTTATGTGAAGGTTGTTGGAAACAAGTCACTGTACTCGCACAGTAACTCTGTTATCCTTTCCATTGTTTGCTCATCCCAGTAATCCAATACTGGCCATCTTGGGATTCTCCTATGTTCCAATATTGACCTTCTTTACTTTAATCGATGCAGTAAATTCTTCTACTGCTAAGGAGGGCCCTGCTGCCTCTCTTTCTCCTTCGATCTCTGGAATCTGGATATTTCATGGATCTTCTTCGTCTGGTATGTCTTCTTCTACATGATAGCATGATAGCAATTCTTTGAATGTCCGCCTATTCTGCAGCTAATATTCAGTCATAAGTTCCAACTTTGGTTTATCAATGAATTTCAAGCCTCTAATATGGTTTAAAGAGAAATCAACGTTGGGGTTCTCATGTTCAAATGAGAATGTGGTTATGAAATTATGTTTCAATATTTTCCATTCAGTGGAACCTCTGTGCAGTTCTTGGTCTACATACCAGTTTTCCGAAATTCCTTCCAGTGTGTGAATGAAATAATGAGGCCATTCCTTAGGTGGTATCATCCTCCACTGTGTTCTGCATTGTTCAAGGTGTTTTGTATGTGTTCTGTGTCCATTGTATTTCTGATATGCACTCCTCTTTTGTTCTGCATCAAATCTGATGCGCAGTAGTCTTTTGCATTGGTACCAATCCTATATATTTTGTTTGTGTGCACCCCACCATCTTTCGGGTGTAGCCTTAAGTGCAATGTCGAGAGATAACAATATCTATCTATTTGATAATTTCTCTTCATATCTCATTAGGAATTCTTCCAAGTCGTTGATTCCATGGAAACTTGGAGGTTCTCTGATTTATGTCCCAACCCACCTTACTGCGCGGTCTATTCGTGTGCATCTTCTGGTTGAGACCTCATGTAGGCGTTGTTTCCAATTCTCCAAACTTATGTCTGAGTCAGAATCACATGAAATGATACTTCTCCAGCTAAGTACACCATCGAAAGTTGGATTAATGTAATCTTCGATGTGCGCGGTGATCCGTTACAGCTGGTTAATTTCTTCCAGATCTAGACATGTCAGTTCCACAAATCTTTTGGATTTAGATGGATCTAGGGGTGTGATAACCTTGTATTCTCCTGACTCAAATGTCATCTTCCTAGTCTTTAGGTTGATTATTGCCTGATTTTCAAACGCCCAATCCAATCCCAGTAATGTTGGATATGGTGTTGTGCCATCCATGATTTCGATCACTTCGAAGTCTATCTTAGTGCGCACTCCGTCCAAATCTACTATCACTCCTTTCATCCTCCCTATTGGAAGAACTCTGTGTTGATTTACTAACTTCAATTGAACTAGTGAGTAGCCTAAGGTAGGTTCTCCCATGCATTTCCATGTCTTTTTAGGTAATACATTCACTTCAGATCCCAGATCTAATATCACATCGCCCATGTTAAAATCTTTGATGTTGGCATTCAATCTAAACTCTTTGTTGGTTCTCCTTCTGGCATGGAGGTGATTGACTTTCCTCTGTTCTAAATTTCCCTCAGAGTTTGTGGTACATCTATCTAACAGATTTTGTAGTATTATAACAAATGATGGATCCTTAAATAATTGAAGACAGGATTGCAGGAAAGTTTTAATACAACTTACTTGGTTTCTCGGGTGGACTTCACTGGTATGGTCCAATGCTGACAACATTTCATACGTTGGGACGTCTTGGGTATGTTGCATGGTAGATGTATATGCAACCTTCTGCTTGACAAATTCTTGTCTGGCCTCCTTAAATATCTCCTTCTCATTTTGCGTGTCAAACTGCTTCCTTAGTTTGACATTCTTCTTCACCTATTGGTGTTGTACTAGCTTCTATTGTACTGCATCATTTCTTGTTTTAGCTCCTCCACGTGTAACTATGTTGATGTTTCTTCCTTCATCGCTCACTTCTGCTAAAATCTAATGAACATTCTGATTGTTTTGATTCCTCTTTTCCTGGATCTTTCCTAGTAGCAGAGGACATTCTTTCGTGTCATGATCCGATGCGCGACAATACATACAGGTCGTTGGTGGGAGTGGACATTCTCTTCAATAGTGTCTTGGTTGTTGACGATTGTGACATACCACTGGTCCTCTAACTCTTCCAAAGCATCCTCTTTCTCTTCCTCTGCCTTTGTAGAAAGCTTGATTCCCTCGCGGCGTGTTATACTGAGGCGCATGGTTATACTCTACAATATTGCAATGTGGTTGCGTGGTATTATATGGTGGTTGCGCAGTATTATACTATTGTTGTGAAATGTTGTATGGGGTTGGTACTTGGTTAAACTGATGTGCGGCTTTCATGGTCATCATTTCTGCCTGCACCCTGTATGCATCTGATGTCCTCTCTCTCATCAACTCCACGGTTCTACAGTCTTTGTCATCATGGCCTACTGACTTTCAAAAGTTGCAATATGAGCTCTTTGGCACTGTCTAGTACTTCTGCATCATTGGGAAGTGATATGGATCGTGGCCCTGTTTCTTACATATTTCGCACCATATTCCTTATGCTGGTAATGGATTTGGCATTCCTACTTCCATGTATTGCACGGATGTTGGACATTCGTTCTTATGGTGTCATTTTGTCCCGCATGTGGTACACCAAACAACTTCTCTTTTGTCCTTACTTTTGTTCTGGTTTAGCTGGAATGTTAAGTTCTTAAGATCCTACTTCAACTCCTTGATGGATGGATTTGTCTTTTGATATTGGTTTTATTCCAGTTGCAGGGTTACCTGCAGAGCCTCTACATGCGTATGAAAATTGTGTTGTCGCAGTGGATATTTCAAGTGTGGTAATAGTGAGTTGACGAACAAGTGCCTGTGTTGCATATCTGTCATGAGATATTTCAGATTTCCTTTCAGTCTCTTGAATCCCTGGTCAATCTCCCATACAGATTCTCATGGTTTATGTCTAATTTCTATCATATCGTTCATGTATTGGTCCCCTGAACTTGGTTTCTGAAACTCATTTATCAACAACTTATTGATATCTCCAATCGTTCTGGTTGTCTCGGGCAGATTGTTTGGGGCTAAAATCATATACCAATCCAGTGTTTGATCCCTTAGTGTGATATACAACTATGCCAGTTTAATGTCTTCTTCTATTATCTATTTCACTTCCCATATCTTTTCACAGATAAACAGGTGCTTCTACGAGTCCTCCGACACTTCTCCTTTGAATTTTGGTCACCTGATGGTGGGATCGTGTCCTGCCATCCTGAATGTTCAACTAATACCTTTGCGCGGTGTAGATACTTGACTAATGCTTCCTGAACTAGCTCCCCCAATTGTTGTTCCTTGTGTAGATGTACTTCCTTTTGTCTTCCTTCTCCCGAAATTCAATTATCTAAATGGTGGTGTTCTTCTTGGTGTGTTAGTCACACATGGGTTTATGGGTTACACACTGACATTAATATGGATAGGATTTTTTCCTTCTCTTCATGTTGTAACGTCCCCGACCATCCATTCTAGGCCACGCTACGCCAGAGAAATCTTATTGTTCTCTCTGCAGAACATACTATAACATACCCAGTATCCAATTGAGCTATGCCACATAACTTTTTCGAACTGCATGCAATTAAGATACATACACACAGAACTCTTGCGGAAGCATTATATATAAAACGTGAACATACAAATACATCTATAAATATATGGATTCACACTGAAATAACAGTAAACATATACATGCAGCATATACAGGAAATACCCATAAAAATAAACACAGTGATAACCGCACATATGACAATCCATAAAAATAAGCATGTAAATAACAATGCAGCATGTAAATTTATCACACGGTTGACACGTATCTTGGTAATAATGTCACCAACTATGTGCATACCTTACATGAACCTCCCAGCCTTAGACCACACTGTTCATTACTCTCAACAATGAGTCACCCCCGAGCTGGGACTAAACTCCACCCAGGTAAAGGGATTCCTAACCAAGCTAAAGGCTCATAGACAACAGGAAAGAATCTATCATAGGTTCCAACTCAAACTAACAGCCTACAGTACCCCATTCCCCACATGCCTGTCCCACCCAGGAAGTGTGCCCTTCTCTGCTCAATAGTCCTTCGGCAACCCCACTTCCTTTCCAGGCTTCAACAACAGGCCGAACAGGAAGTCTCAGAGCACTGTAGTTGTAGTTTAGCACCTTCAGGAAATCAATTCCTAGCAATTCTCTCACTCAAATAATTTCTCACGGGCCTGACAACCCACCTCTTCAATATCCCATGGGCCTAACAACCCACTTCTTCAATCCATCTCCCAAGCTAACCAGCTACACCTTCACAAAATGGCCATGGTTATAGGTTCAAGTACAGTCATGAAGGTACGAAAGATAGCCCAATGGGTGTGTGCATGCTCATGGATGATTGACTGGATGACTGAATAATGGAAGGAATGATGGGGAAGATGATGGAAAAGATGATAGGAAATGAACTAAGTTCCAACAATATGTATGCATGTGCCCAACTTGACACTTGTCATGTTGGGAGCTACTTTGGCCCACTTGTCCCCAACTTTAGAACTTAGGATAAAATAAATATCCATACTTTATATTTAAGAAATATTAAAATAATATTCCTTTTTGGCTTAAGCTCCCTAGCTTGGCCCCTTTCCTTAAATTAGCCCCTCCCTTTTCCCTAACCAGTGGATTTTAGTCCCCCATCTCTTTTATCGTGGTCGGTCTGTGCGTAGCGATGTATTTTATATTAATTATGAGACATATACAAAAATAGGCACATTGGCCTTTAACATCTAGGCTCTCCGGCCTAATCAAACATAAGCATCCTATCTTATAATAACTAGCTCACTAGCCTTTATCTCCTCCCAACATGCCCATTTTTGGGAAAAGGAACAACGTGTAGGAAATATAGTTGGCAGGGAGGCATGTGAGGCACGCATGCAAGAAGATGGGAAAGAAAGACAGTTGGCAGGAAAAGCAGTGGACAAAAGGAAAATGCGCATGTAGAGGAGGAACGCGTGCAAGGCCAGCATGCAAGAAGACTTAACTATGTTAGGGTTTTGGTAAGAGAATGTAATGGTTGATGAGCCAAAAACACATATAAATAGATACCTAGGAGGTCTAGGTGGGGGTTATGCTTATTAAGTGTTCTCGCATGAGAAGGAGTAATTGGTCTATAGTACGACTATAATCCGATCCAATCTTGTAAGTTGTTGAGCTGTAGAGGGTCAAAAGGGTAGATCTTAAGGGTTAGATCACAGGCTGAGGAGCCTGGTGTGATCTAGTCCACCTCATAATAGATATCGACCTGACTAAGGATGAGTTGTAAAGTGTGTGGCGTTGTAGTTTTGGAACTGTCGTAATAAAAGAGCTTGAGAGCCATATCTTTTTGGACATAGCCCAGGAGGGGATGAACCACGATATCACCTGTGTTATGTGATTGAATGTTTGTGTCCCTTTTACTGTCAATAAGTAGGTGTCAGAATGATGTATGAATGAATTAATGGATCTAATTACACTACATGCATGAATAAAAATGACAATATATTGCTCTAATAATTAGATAGAATTCATAGGGCGCAATTCACAGATCCCCATTTTGTCATGTACTGTAAGAATTTGAGCATTGCAGTCACCCATTAAGACTATCTCGGGTGAGACTGCGCAGTGCACTCTGTGCATTGCGCTGCCTTCTGGTTTACCAGGAGGGCTGATAGTCTTAGAGGCTTTGTTGGATCCCTAGTAGATCTGAACCTGGGTCAAATCATGTTAAAGGTATAACTAAGATAAGCAACCAACAATTCATGAAAGAGAGCTTTGTAAGCAGTGAGTTATTCAGGGGAGCATGTGGCGCCAATGGTGATTTCTTCTACGATTCTCGGTTTAATGGTAATGTCGAATTTTGACGATGGGGGAGATGTTGGCCACATTGCCTTCTTCAAAATCATCTAGGACAGGGATAGGGTTGTTGAACCAGTCTATATGCCCCAAAGGAATAAAATCCTTAGTTTCGATTGCGCATATGGAGGCTTGGCTAGGAGGGTGAAAGGCCTCTTGTGAAAGAAAAAGTGCTTGATGATGGAGCACATTCCATGGGAAATCAAGGGTAGTGAGTTCCTCCAAGATATCTTCATCGCAGTGGAAAATGCGAGAATACATGGGATCCTAGGAGGTGACAGGGGGAATTGTCAATGAGTAAATGTGATTGTCCTCAAGTGGTGAGGACGTAGAAGGAATATCATGGACAGGGTGTGAGGGCCCGCTAATCATAAAGCAAATGTCACAAAACTGTGGATGGTGCCTCATTCACTTGAGTACTAACAACGAGATATATTGAATATCAGTAATGTGAGCCTCAGTAGGGAGTGGCTGAGAGGGCTCTGGTATAGACGTTTGGCATACTACGGCTAAGGTTTGCAAAAATTGAGGTAGAGTTGGGCAATGATGAGTGTAGTGGCCATATTTTAAGCATATGGCACAAGAAAATTTGGTTTGTAACCCTTTATTGTGTGTGGTTGAGGAATTTGTAGTAGCAGTGGATGTACTTGGTGGAGTAGCGAGCAATGGGGTTTCTCTAGAGAGTTGGATCAGATTGTGTAACTTGGGAAGAGTAGGACATAGATTAGTGGGGTGTCCTTCTCTTTCGCATAGTGCGCAAGGAGGTTGAGCTCGGGGAGGGGGGGGATTTGTGGGCTCGTTCTTCCTCCATTTTACCCCAGTAGTTGCATTGGTGCCAGCAGTTAGGGGTGAGGGTGGTGTGGCAGGAGCTTGTACTGGGATCTGCATAGGTATTCCCTTTGTCTGAGGAGGGAGATATGGTTGAGGAACCATCGCAGGTGGATGAAGATACCATACATGGATGGAAATAACCATGTTAGGAAGGGTAAGGGTTGCAGCTACCTGAAATTCTTGGACTCCAGGTGGGGGATAAAAGAAGGGAATTTGGGTAAGGGCTTGAGGGACTATCTCCCAAACTGGGATTTTCTCCTAGAGGGGGGCAGGGGGGGGAATCAGGGATAAGTGGTGCAGTGGGTTTCTTAGGGAATTCATGAGGTAAACTGGTGGAACTTCGATGTGAGGAGGGGCCTCAGTGGGAGGAGTAGTGTCTCTGGTATATGTTCCATTAGACGATACTACACACATTTGTGTTGAAGGGTGTAGGAGAGGTGGTGCTCCATGATATTCCCCCAGCAAGGATGGGTCCTTGAAAACTATGGGACCCGTGTCGATGACTGAATAAGCATCTAAGATAGTGCGGACAAGGGGAGAATGTTATCAATGTTGGTAGAATGATTAGGCTCGTAATGTGTAATTTGGTTGATGGTGACAATTTTCTCGTTATGGGGGAATATCATCATTTGAAACACATAAGAGGCTATCGCCTTCATAGCATACATGTAGCTATGTCCAAACAAGATATTGTAATCAAGTGGAGCGTCGAGAACTTCAATGTCAATGAGGATGGTTTTTCCCCCAATTTCTATGGGGACATTTTGGAAGAGCCCTTTAGAGGACGATGGTCGACCGTCATAAGTTATGAGGGTGATGGTGGATGGTACTAGCTCTGGTGAGCCAAGTTTCTGCCATACTACTTTGAACATGATGCATGTGGATGCACCTTCAATGATGATACATCGATGAACTGTGATGTTCTGGATATTAACTGGTATCTGGAAAGCTACTAGGGAAGGGAGGTGTGGTTCTCCACTATCGAGATTACAGGTGATGAGACGCGTATTTGTTGGGTCAACTTCCCCCAAGGTGGAAATCAAGGATCAAAACTAAGATGGATAGGTTTGGAGGACCTCCAGTATAGACATGGTTGTAGGAGACTATGGTAAGTCGTCGACCAGACTGTAATTGTAAGCTTCCCTAACATGAGGGTTATTGGCATTTCGTCGTAACAGAATGCGAGGTATACAAGGGTTTGGGTCAGTGTTAGGGCGTGGAATCATCAATGGTTGTTTGGTTGTAGCTGGAATTGCTTCTAAGGTGGTTGGTGTAGAGTCAGAAGTCATGTCGTATTGACAACCACATGTTTGCAGAAGAATATCTTCTTCGTTGGTGAGGAGGATATTGTGATCGGCCAGATTTCTAGGTTGAATGGGACCTAGGTTTTGATATTGCCCCATTTGTGGTGGAGAAGGGTGTACCTCCTATTGGGTATTCATCACACCTTGGTGTGGAATAGGGTTTTACAACATAGTCAGAGGTGGTGGTTGCAAATAATGTTGTAGGGCATGTTGGGGGGCAGGTGGTGTTGGAGGGTTTTGTGTGTTCGTAGATGCTTTCTTCCATTTGAAATTGACAATCTGGGAGAAATGGTGAGTATAATGTCCATACTCACCACATAGAGCACAAGGGAAGTTATTTTTGAGGTTATTGTTCCTCCCTTGTCGTGGTTTATTGTTATTGTTTCCCCCTTGGGGGTTTTGGTTGCCTTGATTCTAATTGCCCCCAACGGGATGATTTTGTTGGGGGTTATTTCCTCCTGGTCCTGGGTTGTTATTGTTTCAGTTTTTTCCTTTATTCTTGGCATTATTCAGCTAATGGGACAGATTTTTCATATTTGATTGTTCAAAAGTCTGAACCTGTTGAATGGGAGAGGGTTGAACAAAGTTAACATCGGCATGTGGTTGTCTTAGTGGGGGAGCAACTGACTGGGGAGGACCAGGAAATGGAAAATATGGATTGTTTTGTGGAGACGATCCATATGGCGTATAGGAATTTGAAGTAACTCCACAACTGTTATGGTCACATGTAGGGGTTGGGGGTGGACCCGCACTTGATTGGGAGATCGGATGCATCTGGGGTACCGGTGGGGGTCCCCCCAACAACTGAGGGGGAAAAACAGAATATGATTGTTGGTGAGTGGGGGGAGGGTAATAAGAAGTGCCTCCATATGGTTGTGGACACTAAGGTGCACCATAAATAGGTGATGGTTGGTTATAAGGGTGGTGGTGTGTCATGGAATCAATCAACCCATCCACAGCGTGGGACATCCCAGGTTTGTCCTGGCCAAATGGTATGGGTTTGGGTGCATCAGGTAACACTGTGTACAAGTAACCTAACTGAGCATAGATGAGGTCAAATTGTTGAGCCTTGCTAATTGCTTCCTCTTCTGATTGAGGAAAAGTGCATGCTACATCCTTGGCAATAACAGAGACGAGTGATTTAAGAAACCAATCAAGACGTTGTTCTTTGGTGGTTTCTTCTTTACACAAACTACGTCATCAACGCCATTCATGGATGTGGTCAGTTATATGGATAGCAATAGTTTGTTTTAACTCTAAGAGAAGTTCTAAGCCAGTATCATGACGAACTGGTAGTTGGAAAAAGGAAAAAAAGGCCTTGACCAATGATTCAAAGGTCACATGGGACCCTGATTTTCCGTCCACATACCATTTGGCTAAGGAACCCATGAGAATTCGTTGAAACAACCTTAAGTGGATGGAAATATTCATGACATTGTTTAAAGAGCACCATAAGTGGAAGGTCATAACATGGTTGGCGAGATCGTCCCCTGGTTTTCCTTCAAACTTTGGAATGTCTGAAGGTAATTTTGTAGGCATATTGGGCCAAGTGGGATCATGTAAAATGGGATCATTCGTGAGTTTGCTTAAATCAGGAATGTTAATGGATGCCAAGTATGGCATAGGGATATTTGGTGGAGGATTAG
This sequence comes from Picea engelmannii, assembly GCA_009831015.1. Lineage (NCBI taxonomy): Eukaryota > Viridiplantae > Streptophyta > Pinopsida > Pinales > Pinaceae > Picea > Picea engelmannii. Next base: position 134,534 of record ML805842.1, on the reverse strand, counting down.
TTCCAGGCATCGTGTGTGTAGGTAATGGACTTGTCTCCTGAGAGGGAGTTGGTGGGGTAGTACTTCTCCCTTGAGAAGAAGGTTGGCCCCCGCCTCCATGTGAAGGAGAACTAATAGATGGATGGCCTTGGGAATTAAAACCAATAAAAGTGGAACCAAGTAAAGTTGACCCTAAAATAGTAGCACTCACGGGGGTGTGAGATGGTTGAGTCGGTGAGTCGGCAAGACTAGGGACTCCTCCTAGAATAGGAGGGAGATTCTGCAAGCATCTGGAACAACAAGGATTCTATGATTCCCCTATGGTTTCCGACTAGCAAATTGAATGTGTGAAAATGGTAACAAGAGAGAAATAAATGAACAAGATATTTTGACCTTCACAAAATAGTATAAATAACCATTGCATGTAATCAAATGAGCATCATACATAAATCAACTGTAAATAAACAAGCATGTGAATAGGTATATTTTGTCTGCATGGGGGAATAATAAAAACAAATGCTCTTGTCCTAAAAGAAGTATCATCCTTCCTCTCAAATAGAACTAGGCCTTCCAATAGCACTCAATAGTGGGGTTTGAAGCCATCGGAAGAGGAAATAGTGAAGGTTGAAGTAATTAGTTATAATGAGGGGTAGAGGGTGCATATCCTAAAGAACTAGTGATATTTTCCAATAGCCACACAAAATTTGAAAAAGGTGCGATTGCAGCCCACAATCGCCACCTGGGTGGATATCTTATGTTTGCTCACTAGGTACCTCGGTCAAAGTGCGGCATTTAGATTTTCAACCTCAGAAATAGGTCACAATATGGATTCCCTCACAAGAGTTGGGTGACTCAAGGAGGGATGCGCAGAACAACCGGACCTCGGCCTTCGACCCTTCACGTGTATCTCCCTGCCTTATGGTGTAGGAACACTTGACTTGGAGGATTTGAAGGTTCCCTATTTCTTAACTTCTATTGTTTGAAAATGTAAGAACCTGATAATGGGGGGTTATTTGGATGCCTACCCCCGAGATCCTACCTAGACTAAAAATTTATTTTGGCACCCCCTGTGGAAGAAAATTTAGTGTGTTATTAGAAAAAATTTAGATGTGGTGGGCTGAGAGATTGGGGTCATGGACCAACCTCGCTTGAATTAATTCAGTGTGGATAATTTTCAAAGAAGTAGTGGGACCTTTCAGAATTCCTTTGGAGAAAATCTACTTTGACCTCCACTATTCTAATAAAAATTATGTGTGTGAGGAGTGGTTTTGTGTGCAAGAAAGTGACAAGTGTGCAAAGATTTTAATAAGTTAAGTGTGAGATTGAAACATGTGGACTTCTTGTGGTCCTTACAAATCTTCTTATCTAGCTTGTTATGTGTCTTTGGTACAACCTTGCGGAATATTTAGAGCCCTAAAGAACTAGCAATGTGGACATATGGGTCCTTACAAATCCTTTAAACTCCCTAAAATGTTGTATATACTAAGAAAGATTTGAAACTATCCTAGAATTATAGACATGTGGGCATGTATGGACCCATTACTTTGATCTTTAAATTTTCCTAGAGTGTGAGCTAAACTAAGAAAGTATTTAGAAACTATCCTAAGTTTGCAAGCATGTGGGCATGTATGCGCCCTTACAAAACTTTAAGATGATTTCAAAAACTAAGAGGAACCCTAGGGGGGCTTTGTCCTTTCCTAAAGATTTTTAAAGGGAGATGAAATGTCCTTTTAACCGCCTTTCTGATTCTCAAGATCACACAAGGGTGCGGGGGAAGAGCATACTTGAGGGTTAAAATTAACTTCTAGTCCCAATTTAAGTGATTGTGTATGAAAGAAATAACTTCAACTTAAAATTTTACAAGCCAAATGAGCCATCCATGTGGCAACAAAGAAAAAGAGGAGAATAGTGATTCTTTTTAACCCCTAAGTGCCTATGTTAGCTAACCTTTCTTATGGGAAAGGATTCTAAGTGGACTGTAGTTGCCTTACAAAGTGTAGGAAAATAAAAATCTGAAAGCTAGGGGCCCTCAAACCATTCAAAAAACCCTTACAATTTTGAAAAATTGGACTTATGTGCGGGTTACAGTTCTGACAGGCGCACAGAGGGTGTACAATGCGCAGAATGCATAGCGTAAAGAGGCATGTTTTGTGCACAGTACGTAGAGTGCATGTCTGTCAGCCTGAAATCCCGCGCACTTCCTGTCACACATCGGGGGAGAAATTTACAAGTGAAATGCTCCTTTTTCAACTCTGAATTTTGACTTTGGCAGGTTGGGATAGGCCGGTTTTGATACCTGCAAGGCAAAACAATCAAAATGAAGTGCTCTCAAAGCTCAAATAGGGAGGAATTTGATATTGATCCCCAGTATGGTCGTCAATCTGTTGTGTTGGTTTCGTCACTTGGGTGAGCAAAACAACAACACTTTCATGTCTAGATGAGCCTGCTAAATAAGACAGAAGTTTGTGAGTGGGTTAAATAAGTCAAACACATATAAAAACAAAGAAATAAAACTAAAAAAACTAAGAAATAAATGTTAGAAAGCTTGAGAAACTTAGAACCATGAAAATCAACAAATGACCAACATATTGCTACCAATGGATCAATATATTAGTAGGCAAAACATCGTAGAGAAAGGTAGGGACTTATGAGTCCCCTATTCCTCCTTGGGAGGGCTCTTGAGTTCCCTAATTGAGAGATCTTCTCTCTTACAATGGAACAAATGGAAAATGGTGAAGAAAACCAATGCATATTCCCTCAATAGGTGAGTGGAATGGCCTATTGCAATGGTGCTTGAAGGATTCAAAAAGAAAAGAGGATTCTCAAGGAAGAATTCTTACAGCATAACAATACATTGAAGATCTTGGTTTCTTAGCACACCCATGGCTCTTATTTATAGCATTCATACAAGGCAAAATGTAACTAGTTCATAGTGTGAACAAGGGGCCTTTTAGGGCACTCTCTAGCCCTTGACCAGCCTCCAAGCTAGATTTCTCTCATATATGAGTGTCAAATCGCGTTGGGGGTCGGAATAGAAGTAGTTGAGGGGCCGACAATATTCTTAAATGCATCATTCATGGAAGTGTGCAGCTTTTGTCGTAGACAGTCGCACATTTGGCGCATAATGCACGCTGAGGGATGTGTTAGCCTGCACACTGTGCGCACGCCTCCTTTGGTGAATTTGCACACTTCAATTTTTGACCCAATTGTATAGTTTTTTGCCTTCTGAATGCATTTTTTGTGTTGTAGGTAGACTAATTGTTGTTAGCATTGATATTTTTCCTTAACCATTGTGTGCAATGTTGCGGACAATATTTCAATGATAACAATGTTTGGCAACACAAGTATTCCAACATAGGACGAAGACCTTCAGTAACGACTCACACAACTAGATCAAAGATCAACACACCGATGTTTTGACATGGTAAAACCCCTACGGGGAAACATCCATGGCCCCAGCCAATGCGGCCACTTGGAGCAGTTTATTAATGCAAAAGAAAAAGATTACAGAGACATTTTACAAGAGAGTTTCTCACAATCGATCATCGGCAAATGACCCTCCATTCTCTTTAAATAGAGATCATGGACCAATCAGGTGTTAAGCCACGATCAATGGTCATTAATATCGAGGAGAGCATGAACCGTCGGATCACTCTATGTCGAGAACATATCGTGACCATCAAATTTCCTAACTACAAATGCATAGTAAAGAAACACACTAAAAAATACACTTTTACCTAACAACAAATTAGACCAAGCAGATCTTAACTAACTCCTAAGTGTCTAAATATCCTAACATCCCCCCTTAAGAACAACTTGGGATAGGATTGAAGGATTTACAAAGTTGACACAATAGGATAAGGAAGGAGGCATTAGAGCCTATCCCCCCTTAATGACAACTTCCTGAACTCCTAACATAGATCGAAGTTTGGAAAACTTCACTTCTGTAAGAGGCTTTGTGAAAATGTCTACAACTTGATCTTCTGTAGGGAAAAAGAGCACTTCAATAACTTGATCATGAATGAGCTTTCTGAAAAAGTGCATGTGTAGCTCGATGTGTTTGCTATGCTGATGTTGAACTGGGTCTTTGGTGAGCTTGATTGCACTCTGATTGTCGTACCAAAGGCTGGTCGGATGCTGTTGTTGGAATCCAAACTCTGAAAGGATTTTTCAAAGCCATAAGGCTTCCTGACTGGCATTTATCATTGCTCGGTACTCTACTTCTGTTGAAGAAAGTCCAATAGCCTATTGTTTCTTACAGGCCCAAGTGACGGGTCCTGAACCAAGGTTGAAAACATAACCTACAATAGACTTCCAATCATCAGGGTCATCGGCCCAATCTGAATCGATGAAACCAACCAATAAAGGACTTCCCCCTGAACTGTAATGTATCTCGAAATGAATTGTACCATAGACATAACAAAGTATCCTTTTAGTTGCTTTCCAATGGCTTTCATGGGGTGTTTGCATATATTGGGCAACAAGACCAACAACAAAGGAAAGATCATGACGTGTATGAGTCAAGTATAAGAGGCTACCAACTAACTGACGATATAGGGTGGCATCAACTTCAGGAGAAGTACAGGTGGCAATAAGCTTGACTCCAGACTGGAAGGGAGAAGGGGTTGGTTTACAATCATCCATGTGAAAGTGACAAAGAAGGTCACAAGCATACTTAGACTAGGAAAGAAAAATTATTTCATTGGTTTGCAAAACTTGGAGGCCAAGGAAATAGTGCAAAAAGCCTAAGTATGTCATTTCAAATTTCTTCTTAAGGCTGGTTTTCACATGGTTTAAAAGTTTTGAGTCACTACCATTAAGGATAAGGTCATCAACATAAAGGACAAGAATTATGAGATGGTTTCCTACTTTCTTGCTATAGACATTAGGATCAGAATGGCATCTAGAGAATCCGATGTATATAAGAAAGTTTTCCATTTTGGCATACCAAGCTCAAGGAGCTTGCTTAAAACCATAAAGAGATTTCTTAAGGCGAAAAACAAGGCTATAGTCATTTTGGACATAGCCAGGAGGTTGTTCCATGTAGATTTCTTCTTGCAAATCTCCATGCAAGAAGGCAAATTTAACATCCATCTGATGGAGCTCCCATTTATGTGAGGCACCAAGGGCAAGAACAAGGTGGATGGAATTCATCTTGGCTACAGGGGAAAAGATTTCATTATAGTCAATTCCTTCAACTTGGGAAAATCCCTTGGAAACTAACTGAGCCTTGTGTCTTTCAACACTTCCATGTGATGCATACTTAGTTTTGTAGACTCATTTACATCTGACAAGTTTTCTTCCTTTTGGAAGAGGTACAAGATCCTAAGTATTGTTTGCCATTAAAGAAAGATACTCTTCATTCATTGTTGTATCCCAATCTGGATGACCTGAAGCTTCTGCAAATGTCTATGGATCATGAGTCTTTGAAACTTGAGCCAAAAGAGAAGAGGCTCACTGGAACTTTGAACGTGTTCGACATTGATCTGAAGGATCCCTGACAAGACCACATGTTTCTTCTTGTGTTGAACGGACCCATCTAGGAAGTGGTGGAACTGGTGTTGGTCCAAGTTCAAAGGACTCATCTGGAGGAAGGAGAGTAGGCGGAGGTGGATTTTCATCCTCATTGTCATCATCTGAAGAAGAAACCAGAATATGAACAGAAGAACGCACAAACATCAAAGATGTCTCGCGGGATGAAGAAGGCACAAATGTCGAAGATGGCTCGCAGGCCGAAGAAGACACAATCACCGAATTAGGCTCACAGGCCAAGAGATTTTCATCAAATTTAACATCTCTTCTAATAATAATTTCATTACAATGTGGTTGAAGAATTCTATAACCTTTGACATCTTCAAAATAACCAACAAATATACACTTCTCGCTTTTAGGATGTAATTATTTCATTTTCTCGTCAGGAATGTGAACCCATGCTATGTTGCCAAATACATGGAAGTGACTTACATCTAGTTTAATTTTATTCCAAGCTTCTTCCGGTGTTATATTTTTAAGAGCCTCTGTGGGAGTGTGATTTACTATGTAATTTGCACAGTTGATTGCTTCCACCCAATACTCTAGACTTAATCCCTTAGATTGAATCATACAATTAACCATTTCTTTTAGTGTGCGGTTCTTTCTCTCAACAACACCATTTTGTTGTAGTGTATATGGAATAGTGTGTTGCATTTGGATGTTGTAGGGCAGTAACTTGTAAAATTATTGTTCACATATTCGCCTCCATTATATGTTCTTAACCTTTGAATTTGATGTCCAGATTTCTTTTTTACAAGGGCCTTGTAGGCCAAAAACTTGTCAAAAACATCACTCTTAAGTTTTAAGAAATAAAGCCAAGTACGTCTAGAAAAATCATCAATGAAAATTAAGAAATACTTGCACCCAGAAAAAGAAGCAGAAGAAAGTGGACCACACAAATCACTATGAAAAAGCTGCAAAGGGCCCGAAGCATGCCAAGGGGCATGTTTATCAAAACTATCTCGACGATGTTTGTCGAGAACACAATCGGCACAAACACCATCTATGCATGAAACATGAGGAAGACCAGTCACCATTTGTTGATTACATAGTTGTTGCAATGAGTGATAGTTTAGATGACGAAATCACTCATGCCAAAGTTTGCTCAAGTCATCGCTATGAGAAACAAAAACTAATGAAAAAGATGATGACCCAAAGTTGTCAAACTTGTACAACCTGGTAATATCATCAACAATTCTAGTTGCAAGAACATGCTTAAGATCTTTTAGATGCTTGATTATAACTTGGTGAGGTGAAAACTCTACGGTTTTACCTTCACCTGAATGAGTGATTTGATATACTGATAGAAGGTTACAAGAAAGACTTGGAACACATAATACATCATTGAAATGACCATTATCTATTTGAACTGTTCCATATCCTACAACACTAAGAGATCTATCATCACCAACAAATATTTTATTGGTGTTACATTCATTTAGAGCAAAAAATATGTCTTTATCCTTAGCCATATGATAAGATGCTCCAGAATCAATAAGTCACTCATCATAAGAAGAAGTAGAAGTTGTATTGAAGGAGAAACCAGAACAGAAAGTGCATGTTCATGAGAATAAGAAGAAGAAGTAGAATCAATATCGATGTTGTGTTTCTTCATCGATGCTTCTAAAGCTATCATCTTCTTGAAACATTTGGACTCATCATGACCATCTTTATCACAAAAGTTGAAATGTATGTCAGTCTTCTTATTTTTATATTTTGTTCCTTTGTCACCATTAGGAGTTGAAGTTGTCCGAGTGGGTTTGGGACCCTTATGTTGCTTGTTGTTGTAGCAGGGATGTTGCTTCGTGGGATACTTGGGTTTATCTTTCTTCTGGGCAACTAAGGCTTTGTTGGAGGTACCTGCAGTGTTGATCACTCCAAGTTGTACAAGCTTATATTCCTCTCTAATCAAAGCAACACAAAAGGACTCAAGAGTGAGTTTTTGATAATCTTTCCCTGGAGTCTCTCTCATGACATAAAAGGTATATACAAACACATAATATGCATTACCTAGCTTAGAAAGAATAAGATATATGCACCGCTCTTCCTCCATTTTTATCTCACATTCTTCACATAAAATTATGAGTGTTTTAAACTTAGATAGATAGTCTCCAAGGAAATAAAAATCACTTGGAATTAAGGTCGGTACTTGATTTTCTAACTGTTGTGCTCGAATAATATTGAGTTTACCAAACACAGATTCAATATTTTCCCAAGCTTCTTCGAGGTCATCAATTTCTTTAAGGTGGAACCTTAAATCAGGAGAGATGCACATTCTGATTAGTCCACGTGCTTCGTCACTCCTATTAGCCCATTTGAATTTCTTATCATCATAAGTGGGTGCTTTTTCCTTTCCCAAGGTAGTCCGATACAAGCCTTTACTTCTTAATAAATCTTTCATATGAGATTTCCATTGGAAGTAGTTGGTGCTAGTAAGAAAACGATTACTGGAAGAAGCCATATTAAATCTATAGATAATATGGATTTAAAATTGAAACTAATGATCTGGATGGAAATATCTCAAAAAGTTATGCAGTTTAAAAAAAAATGGCACTAAAAACGGACTTCGGATGTGAAAGTTATGCCCTTTTTAAAAACGGCATAACCGGTAACCAAAGAACCACGTGGTGGTGTAAGTTGTTTTATGAAGTGACCAAATTTTATAAAAAGAAGCGGGAATCACTTTTACAATGAAGTTACTTTATAAAAGAAAAGTTGCATGCAAAATAAATAACTCTAAAATAAAATATTAAAGCTACTTATAGTGATTCAGTTTTACACTTATGAAATACACTTTACAATTTGAACATGAATTTTTTTTTTTCAAAAAAAATAACAAAAGAGAGACTTGAACTCAAGACCTCTTACTTAATAAGGCAAATTTTAATCAAATGGTATAGCAAAACATATTGTATTGTTTCGCAAGAGGATTGTTGGTGTTGTTGTTGGTGTTGTTGTTGTTGTTGTTGAATTAAAAACTATTTTCATACAAGAAAAAAATTTCGCTTCTCGATGCAACAAGGGTTAGATCTCGGTTAGCTTACCCGGAAGATGCACATTTTCCTATCTGTTTCTGATTTTCCGAGATCACACAGGGCACGGGGCAAAGAGCATACGCAGATCTAAAATAGTAACAACCTAGAAACAAATAATATAAAACTGAAATAAAACCAAAATAATACTCTGCAAAAATTTAAAAAATGCGTATGCGGGTTTTATACCTCTAGATCTGACTCAAAGGGTCGTATCTTGGGCAAATGGAAACCTTTTCAAGTGAAAAGAAATGTGTTCTTAACTAAAACGAGTGCTCCGGATGTAATGGAATAGTCCTCTTAGCCTAGAAATGTACGAAAATGACAGAAAATGGAGATGAGGCAACTCAGCTTCACAATCTCGATCTACAACAGGAGCGGGTCTTCAAACAGGCTCTGATACCATGTTCGACAACACATGTATTCCAACAGAGGACGAACACCTTCAGTAAACACTCACACAACAAAATCAAAGATCAACACACCAATGTTTTGACGTGGTAAAACCCCTACGGGGAAACATCCACAGCCCTAGCCAACGCAACCACTTGGAGCAGTTTATTAATGCAAAAGAAAAAGATTACAGAGAGATTTTACAAGAGATTTTCTCACAATCGATCATCAAAAAATGACCCGCCATTCTCCTTAAATAGATATAATGGACCAATCGAGTGTTAAGCCATGGATCATTGGTCGTTAAGATCGAAGAGAGTATGAACCGTCGGATCACTCTATGTCGGAAACATATCGTGATCGTCGGATTTCCTAACTACAAATGCATACTAAAGAAACACACTAAGAAACACACTTTTACCTAAAGACACATTAGACCAAGTAGATCTTAACTAATTCCTAAGTGTCTAAATATCCTAACAAACACTAAGGATAGACCATTATGGTCTATTACATTTGTTTGGACAACCCACATTAAATCCCAGACAAACTAGATGGCTTGAATTTCTGAGTGAGTATGAATTTGAAATTAAGCATATAAAAAACAAGCAAAATCAAATGGTTGGTGCAATCAACAGGAGAGCTCATGAAATGCATATTTCATCCATCAACATGTACAAGATTGATATGAAAGATAAAATTATTGCGGCAGCAAATTCAAATCAGCAATATTTGAAAATAAAAGAAATATTACAAGGAGGTAATTTATAGCAGAAATTAAAAGACTTTGAGCTAAAAGAAGATGGAATTCTCATGTACAAAGGCAAGGTATGTGTGTCAAATTCCAATGAGCTGAAAAATACAGTGATGGGTGAAATGCACTATGTGTCATATGTTGGGAATTTAGGATATCAGGAAAAAAATTATAGTTGTAAGAAGCCAATATTTATGGCTCGATATGAAGAAAGAAGTGGTTAATTAAATAGACATGTGTCTATAATGCTAGAAGGTGAAGACATAGCATAGGAATCCAGTTGGGTTATTACAACCATTTCCCATTCCATAATGGAAGTAGGAAGTAGTCACAATTGATTTTATTACAAAGCTTCTTAGAACAGTGAAGCAACATGATTCCATCATGGTGGTAGTGGATAAATTGACTAAGGAAACACATTTTATTCAAGTGAAGACTACACACAAGGCAACAAATATTGTAGAAATATATACAAAATAAGTTTATGGGCTATATGGAGTGCCTAAGGTAATATTTTCAGATAAAGGTCCAAAGTTTACTTCCAATTTATGGAAAGGTTTGTTCAAAGAGTTTGGGACAAATCTAAATCTCAGTACAACATATCACCCAAAGTCAGATGGGAAAACATAGAGGACTAATAGAATAATTGAGGACATGCTTAGAATGTATGTGATGGACCAACCATCAAAGTGGGAAGATTATATTAATTTAGTTGAATTTGCTTACAATAATGGGTATCATGCCTCATTAAAAATGAATCCATTTAAAGCATCATATAGCAGGAAATGTAACACACCTGTGAGTTGGGATAATCCAACCAACAAAGTTGTTATTGGAATAGATTTGTTGAAGGAAATGGAAGAGCATATGACAAAGATCAAGAAGAATTTAAAGGTTTCCCAGGATAGGTAGAAAATTTATACAGATAAGAAGAGAGTGTTTAGATATTTTAAAGTGGGAGAAAATGTGTTTTTAAAAGTGAAAGCAAAGATAAGTTCACTAAGACTAGGAAGTTTCCCAAAGTTGGTAGCAAGATATTTTGGACCTTTTGAAATCTTAGAAAATATAGGGCCAGTTGCATACATTCTAGCATTTCCTGCATCCATGAGAATGCATGATGTATTTCATGTGTCATTATTAAATAAATATGTGCCTAACCCTAACCACATAATTGATTGGACTGTGATTCAGGTGGAACACGAAGGGGATTTTTGAGCGGAACTAATATGCATCGTGGAACGAAAATTCAAAGTGATCAGGAACAAATCCATAAGGTTGGTAAACATTCAATGTAAATGTTACAGACCTGAAGATGCTACACAGGAGCACGAGGAAAACATGCGGGAGGATACCCACATTTTTTGTCAATTTTGAAGAAAACAGAATGCAAGACTCCTTTTTGAGTAGCTAGAGTTCTGGAACCACATCTCATAGTCCTAGAAAACCTACGTCGGGGGGCCTAATAAAAGAATGGTACAACCCAATGGACTATGAGCAGTGAAGGGGGTACATTCCTTGGGTCAGCGGGTTGAGAGGAATAGGAGATTTTGGTTGGAACTGCTGCCGAAGTTGTGAAATTGCATAATTTTATAAAAAAATGTATATGTATATCGGCATACTATGCATCGACGACATCACACAATTGTAGGGAGGGGGAATAAAACATCCCAACTATAATCCCCAAATTAATTAATGCTTATGTAGATATAATATGTGGCCATGACCCAAGCAATGTATATGTGAATTGTATTTTTAAATTTTAATAAATAAAATTTAATGCCATCTGCTAAAGGGGACATGGACAGAGATGGGAGTTGAATTAATCCACAAGAGAGTGGAGGTTCTAAGAGAATGTCTAAGAGAGGGGTCCAAGGGGGAATTAGCCATGTCTATTGATTCAACCCACATTTCCTGAACATTATTATCATGATGTATTAAACTTCTATTTTTTGATTGAGTGTTTCCAAATCTAATCATTGAATACATGTAAGAGGATGGGTGTGGGAAGTCACATCACATAATTATTGGGAGCATGGGGGTTGAGTACAATCAGCTTGGGAAAGTGTGTGAGTCAAGCAAGCAAGCCAAAGTAGAGAAACTTCGTATGGGCAACTACATCAGTTTTATACAGTCATTTTTTTGGCATGAGCAGCAAGGAGAGATAAAAAAAGAAGACCTTCGAGTTGGAGAAACCATGGAGAGAAAAATTTGGAGCATGTTAGAGTGGTTTTGGAGCATATTGGATCTTAAGACTGAATATCCAAGTTGTCAGGTATGAAGAATGAAATTTTGTGTGAGTTTCACTATAACAACAAGTGTTTGTTGTTATTTGTTGGTAGTTTCTAGGCAGTGAGTTCCATTGAGTACTCACCAGAGAGATTCCTAGTTACTTATGCCAGGTGGACCCTGAAAAACGAATGGGACACCCAAGGGACTGAGATCAGTGAAGGGGTACATTCCTTGGGTTGGCCAAGTCAAGAGGAAGAGAGCTGGTGTAAAATAAGGATAGTTGTGGGAGAATACCAGTGGGTTGCTGGAATTTTGCGTTGTGAGTGGACAGTGAGAGACCACCCTATTTTGTGGATTACTAGCCGCATCTCGAGGGGTAACTTGCTACTGAGATTTGTAACAAAAATTCTATGATTTGGTGGAACGTCTGTCCTAAACAGTTGGTTGCACAACTGAATTAAAAGATAATTTTTTTGTTTGTTTATGTGTTGTATTTATGAGTTAAATTATTGTGCATTAACTCTGTGTTTGAGAAAGATTATATGTTGTTGTATTTGAGTTTCTTAGCTTCATTTCATGTTTATTTTAGAATGTTGTAGATGCATTTAATTAATGGTAACAGTCAATAGTTAAATCTGTTTGTAATTTTTAGTTGGTAAGCTATAGGAAATTAAGTAGAAGAAAAATTTTAATTTATGTGTTTTCTGCACGTAATGGTCCTTAGATGGGCTGGGGAACATTACACACTCATTCTTGAAAAAAATAAAAATCCACACACTGCTTGAAGAATATTCATGAGACTATGATGGAAAGCAATATATTCCATGATTCATTGCTACCACCATCTCTTGCAAACATCATTCATTAGGTACTACCTAAAATTCACATTAAGCTTCTAACTTGGCCATAAACATATACGAGCATATTCAATGAATTTACTAGTATGCGTACCATATATTTCCTGGTCTCCTTAATGCTCATCCTGTAGGATATTAGTTTCTCTTACTGGGGAGTGTCCACACCATAATAGCATGACCTAATTATGGGAGGGCTCAGTGAAAAATCCTTCCCACATACTATGACCTAATCAAACCCTACTAGAAGGGAACCTTATTTTTTCTGGTTTACCCAAGTGCAACAACCATGTTGGAGTCTGGCACAACAATCACAACATCATATTCCATTGTTTCCTCCTCTACCAATATCTGACCAAATCCATATCATGAATTGTACACAGACCTCCCAAAGACAACCAAACTAAGAAACGAGAAATATATATTTATATGCCCAAAAACATAAACCTTCCTATGTTTTTGTGGCATCAAGTACATCATGCTAACATCATCCTTATCCATGACAACAATCTCACTATGGCTACAGGTGCATCCACATCCATTTAGCGAACTCACGATTTCTGATAGGGGCTCTTTCTCCTTCGCATGCATTCTAGCAAATTCAAAGTGGCCTATACATGCAACTTGATTCGGTTGTCTACTCTAATTATTCCAACATATCCTCCACAAAAAAAATTCAAGAAATAATCATACAACTAGGCAAGTGAACAGGTAGATCTACTCAGGTACTTAACAACTTCCATTTTCTAGCCTCTTAAAATAAACATAGTGATCAGATTGACATCTACTATAACCTTGTTCTGTCATAAACTTGTCAAACTTCAAATACTACTACCTTGGAGATTTCTTTAGGACATACAAGCTCTTCTTCAACATACATACCAAATTTTCGTTCCCTTTGACCCCATACCCCTGTGGCTACTACATATAAATATTTTCATCCAAATCCCCATGGAGAAAAGTTGTGTTTACATCTAACTGTTCAAAATGCAAATGTTCTACTGCCACAAGACTTAAAATGGTCCTAATTGAAGTCATTTTAACAACAAGAGACATATTTGATCAAAATCTATACCTTTCTTCTGTGAAAATCCCTTTACAACAAATCTGGCCTTGTACCGCTTTTTGCCTCCATCTTCTTCCTTCAACCTGTAAACTGATCTATTCTACAATGCTCTTTTTCTGCAGGAAATTGAACCAATTCCCGAGTCTGCTTGTTTACCAAGGAATCAATTTCTTCTTTCATGCCTTGCTCCCACTCATTTTTAGTGTCTACCTGCATTGCCTCTTCATAAATTTTTGGTTCACCATAATCATTCAATAATAAATAATACAACAAAGGAGATTATCGTTCAGGGAGTCTACTTAACCGGATAGATCTTCTCACAACCCTTGCAAGAGTTTGAGGTAGTTGTTTCTCATGTTGTTATACATTTTGATTTTCTGGTACCTTTGGAGTTTTTTTTTCAGTGATCTCATCAAGCACTATGTATTATGGTTTTTCTTCTTCTTTTATCCTTCCCTGCAACTAATCTTTGTTCATGACCTTCTCATTGAATATGACATCTCTTCTCCTAATGATTTTGTGATTTTTATTATCCTATAAACGATAACCAAAATCATTAACACCATATCCTATAAAGGTACACTTCTTGGATTTTGCTTCAAGCTTTGTTCTATTTTCTTTATCAATGTGGACAAATGATTCACAACCGAAAGTCTTAAGAAATGAATAGTTTACCTTTTTAGGTCTCCATTTGGACTAGATATAATATTGAAGATTCCTCGGTGCACTTCATATCTATATAAAGTGGTGCATTTTTTTTTGTTAATATAACCATATAGATGCATCTGGAGCAATCTAATTATCCAAGATTGACCATTTGTTTACCATAATCATCCTTCATTTGCCCCAGATATTGAGCATTTCTTCGAGTAGACGTGGGTCATCCATTCATTGTATTATGTTTTTAACTTAGTTCTTCAGCAATATACTAAATGAATTAATATCAAATGTCATGGATTTGATCATTTGGTTATAATAATATATTATGTGTTTGGTTTTTATGAGATCTTGGGTTCAAAACATATTCCCTATCAACCTTAACTAACATGTTGTTGAATATATTTTCCATTTGGAGGTCTTGCCACATCACTGCCACATGAACTCATGCACCCAACCATCTTGTGCCATATCAATAGGTCCATCCAAACATAACTTGCCAACTTAGTTGGGACATGTCATTTTGTACACTGCCACGTGTCATTTTCAACACATGCTACATCAACATATTTTACATGCCACACAAGCATTCTATACATGACATGTTAGCATATCATGAGTTCCATTTAGACCAATTAGAGCATGTCATGTGGCACTTCTAACTTAGCTTGTAGGGATTAGCACCAAGATTTTGACAATGATTTTTAAATTGCCATAACTTTGTCTATGACGTTAATTTTCAATGCAACTTTTTTCAAACTGTGTACTTATGAGTTCTCAACATAGTGACATATTTGGATTCAGTGAATTGTTATATTTTATGATAGTGATTTTCATTTGTTTCCAAAAACCCATGTGTAGTCCTCGTTTTTGTATCTTGCAATGGTCATAACTTGTTGATACGAACACTATTTTGGGTGATTTTTTTTTCAAATTGCAAAAACATTCATACTCTATGCAATAGTGATATCACATTCTATTGATTTAGCCATATGATGATTAAGAATGGTAATGACCACGTATCTCTCCTATGTTTGATTGTGACAATAATCTATTTGAGACAATTTCTTGATGGTAGAAATTTGGTGTTTTTATTGGAACAATGTATTTGTGATGGGGAGACCATTTTACAATAGATGTAGTGCATATTTGAGCACTTGTTGAGCTTGATGATCATTGTGAGATCATGTTCAAGTTGTTGATTCAATCACTCCAGTTGATCATCGACACTTTCAACATGTTGGATCACATTCAACTTCATCTTCTACTATCATTCATGTCTTCTTCGAGAGATTTTTCTTTGACACATTGTGGAATTGCCATGATGATTCATGTCCTTGCTCTTAGAGGTTATTTCTTGCAGTTAGCTCTTCATTTACTTCACCTTTTCCTAAGCAATGTGTATGAAGAGTTTAGAGACATATTGATTTTGCAGATTACTACTCTATCTTGAGTTTCTTGGTAGTTCATCATCAACATATTGATGTTGTCATTATTGATAATTTTTCATTGGTTCTTGACACCACCAAGTGTCTTCTCCTTGCACCTTATTGAGGATATGGTTGTAGTGTATTGAAGGTTTCCTACATTGTTCCACTCAACAACTTATCCTTCACCGTAGAAAATTTTGATATCTTTGCCACTTATCCAAGATGATTGAAGTCATCGTTAAGGGGGGATGTAATGTAATGTTGTCTTCTTCCAAATGTGTTCATTGTAATTCCATATCCTTCCAAATGTGTTCATTACAACCCCTAATGTAATGATTGTCTAGTGGCCACATTTATCTTTGTATAGTCTATCATTATGATGGTTGTGAGAACATCAATTTAAGGCATTTGTACACAAAATGAGGCATCATTAGACTTGCAAGGCCTCAAATATCTCACATTGTTGGCCTATTATTCTTATGTAACACAACTTCACCCTTTGCTTAGGTGTTCATTCCTCTAGTCAATAGTAAGGGGGGATGTTAGAATGTGTTTTAATGTGGTGTAGTGGCTTGATGTAATTTTGTACTTAGTGTCATAATCATGATCATTATAACATAATTTGCAGGACACTTATACATGTAACATGGTGATACGGATTATTTTCGGAACGAAATGAAAGCAGAGATATTACAATGAAATACACATAAAAAATACCAGAAACAAAGAACTCCAGCAATACATGATTTCTATTAATGAAAGAAATGTACAAAGACTGTAAAAATACATAGTGCAAGACTCGCTAGAATGGTGGCAGTTTTTTCTCTGAGAAGAGATGTGATGGCTATGCTCATTCGCAAGAAGATGATTGCAATGAGGCTCTGAAGGCCTTTTTCTGATAAACATGAATTATAAAATGTTAAACATCCAAAAACCTAACCCTAGGAGATGAAGCGCCAAAAGTCAGGTGGGCCCCGTTGGGGTAAGTTAGTACATCAACTTCCCAGGGTTGTAACTTTTGAATACGATATTCATTTTAGGCGTGTGATAGACCATTGGAAAGGTCTTTTCGAGAAATACGCATTATTCCATCAAACTTTGACTTTGTCTACAGTTTGACTGTGTCAAGCCAAGAAAAAAATGTTTGGGCCCCAAAATGGCCCTGGAAGTACAAAAAGATGTACTTACATGAAACCTTCCAAAATAAGTTGTTGGAATAGGTGGTCGGCCACCAATATCCACCTAAATGCTATGTAGGGCTTCAGGACAGCCCCGGAAGTGTAGAACCCACAATTACAAAGAAATGTCCCCATTACATATAAACATGTTGAACTGAAAACTGTCAAGATGAGCCAGTTGGAATTTGGAATAGGTGGGTGGCCACCAATATCCACCTGGATCAATCCTCCTCTCTTAGGAAGCAATGGTCTCCATTGCGTTGAGTGTCTAGGGAAGAGGGGAAAACATTTTTTGAATCTGAATCTTGGTGAGTTGCATGCCTTATTTGAGAAGTTGTGTTGCTTGGTATGTGGAAGGCTTTCACGAACCTGTTGTTGGCGGGGTTTAATATGTTCCACAAACATGTTGTCTCTGGGCTTGACGGGGCATTGTGTAGGCACCATCGTAGGTGAAGAAACAATATCTTCTTTCTCTTTTGTAATCTACTTCTATTGGATAGAAGGTGTTGAGCCTGCAGTGGTTGCAGTGGCCTTCTGTGCATCCATTGAATAGACTGTGAAGAGGATAAATTTTGCAGTATGAGAGATTACTTTGCAACATTGTTTTGGTAGACCAGTAGTCGGAACTACCTCTAGTATCCTATAGAGTTGACCCCCCATAGTAATAATGACACTATGAGGTCAAGACTCGTAAACAACATGATGTTTCCACATATATGTTTTGCAAGATACCAGATATATAAAATATGCAGAACAGAAATAAAATGCTAGAAATGGCAGAATAACAGTAAAATATCCAGCATAATCTCCACAATAACACAGAAATGATATAAGAACCACAATAGAAATAGCACTTTGATTCAGAAAGCAATGTTCACAGGCCTCTTCGAGGGGGCAACCTCCAATCGAGCAGTGCTCTATTACAATAATCTCCCCGCTAGGGTTTTCATAACCTCGACCCTTATTTATACTAAATATGTCTATTAAGAGAAGCATCTAGAGGAAGATCCTTCTAGAAGCGAAAGCTTCTATTAGGTCTTCTTACATCCGCCTTATTCTATTTTATTGAAAGGCCTTATTAATATTGACCTTTAT
>ML805842.1:75713-91020 GCA_009831015.1 Picea engelmannii | reverse complement strand
GAGTCTCTGTTTGAGAGTAAGGGTCCTGTTCTCTGATTACAAGATAGTTGTTCTCACCCATTGCAATGTTATTTTAAAATGTAATCCAGGATTCTTAATTTGAACTATAAAGAATTGCAATAGGGAGATCTCTTTCCTGTGATGCAATTCAGAACTTCAGTTCATTTCAGCAAGTTAGATAGAATGATTTCTTTACTACAACACTAAGTGCTTTTGGAATTGAGCATATATAGTGCGCAGCTATCTTTGAAACAAAAGACTTCCCTGGGTTGATAATTTATGTTTCACTTGGTTGTTTGAAATTAATTAAGCAATTATAGTGACCAACAGTGACCTATCTCTCAGGTAATGGTGGCCTACACTCATAGGTCATTCTTATCCAGTACTTCTCCCTTATCTATTGATGAGATTATCATTAAATTTTATGGATTGGTTGATATTCACCCTTGATTGTGCCTTATGATCAATGGTCCAAGTTTCTCCCATTTACTATAAATTGAGGCAATTGGTCTTGAATCAAGTAAGAGTGGATGGTGGCTTATGATATTGATCATTATCCTAGACCCTATGGGTCCTTAGGATAAATCATCCATATGCTTTAGAATTGTATGGATCCCATTTGAACTTCACACATGTGTGTACTCTGGCAATTGTAATTGAGAGAGATATATGAAAAATAGAAGGCCTTGCTTTTGTGGATGTTTCCCCACCTTAGGGTTTTACCACATAAATATCTTGTCTCCTTTCTCTTTTATTTGATCTACTTTTGTTGATTTGATGCTTTCCATGGGAGATTAGATAATATAGATCTTAGTTATATGTTTCTGCATATTTTTCCTGGTCTTTCAAACTAAATCTATAAGTGTTGCCATATCAATCGATGGCTTGACATTTTTATAATAAATTAATTTTCATCATTAATGACACTTGTATTTCCCACTCTAATTTCTTATACGAGGGTTTATCTCTTTACAATTTGTACTTTACCTCCTATAATTGTTGTTTATTCCATTAGATGTGTTAATGTTTCTCTCTCAATGAGTTATTACTTGATTTCTTAGTTGTGTATTTTCTCATTCTTTAACTTCTTGATTTGTGTGAACATGGTTTGATTATGAATCTTAAAGTGGGAATCTTTTTCATCTTATAGCTAAATCTTTACCGAAATTTTCCTAGAGTTCATACATCTTTTGTCATGAATTATGATCATTTTGAAAGATCATAATTGGTACATATTCTATATATTTTGATAAGGAAGTTTTTTTTTTAATAATAACTGGTAAATTTCTATTATAAAAAAATTGTAGCCAAGCTTGTAGTGAGAGTTACAAACAAAACAGATTTATGATGATGTTAGTACAACCCAGAAAAGATGGCTCTTGAACAGGGCATACAAGCCCAGAGTTGCTTTCAAAACATCCTAAGCTTTTCGTATTGGTAAGTAAACAATCTATATAAAATGATTAACAATTTTACAACTTTAAATGGCATAACGAACTAAAAGTGAAGTGAAACACTACAAAATATTCATTGTGGAGGACTAATTCTTATTGTTGGAGTTGCATTCATGATGGTTTGTTGAACAGAGACCTTCCCTTCAGGAATTCCATGCTCTTTTGCTAAGGAAGAGGCATGAGGACCATTTCCAAGATTATTCTAGTTGACAAGATAAACCATTGATTGTTGTAGCACAACTAGGTTGGCTTCAAGGACCGAAACTCTCTTTTTTTAGACAACAAAATCCCCATTAAAACTTCCATCAAAGGATTTGAAATCGCTCCTTGCTCCTCCACTTTGAGTTGCAATGTTTCAATTATGCAGTTGTGTTTGTCAATAGAATTGGTATGATGCTTCAAGGTCATTCAAGTTTCTCGAAGCTTTGTGTAATCCATGGTCTTGGGGGGGGGAATAACAAGGAACAAGAGCAACAAAAGAGAAGTTCCGGGAATTGAGAGTGAAGAATGAGGTTGAGGGGCCCTTAAGAAGCACAAACCAACCTCACACCTAAAGGGCATAAAAACTACGTGGGCCCAAAAGAGACCAAACAAATTTCTTTGACAAGATTCCAAGACCGAGACCATAAGAAGAAATCTAAGAACAAGACTTAGAGGAAAATGACAAACTAAATACATATGAAAGAGTGTTGAGAGAAGAATCAATAAAATCACTAAACGTGAGTGAGCCTACCAAATAAAACTAAGATTGCCCATGCGCCCACAAACCCTACTCCCAAAAAAACAGTTGTAATGAGAGGCGAAGGGATGAAATAGCCTAGGAAAATCCAAGCGGGGATAGAAGTAGAAAAATCCTAAGAAAACCTTGCCCGCAACCTATGAAAATTTGGGGAGGGACCAAAGTAATCCCACATATATCCACTATTACTCTTTGCAATGATTCAAAAGAGGGTTACTTTGGTGAGGAGTGTGTGCGGGAGATAATGGGGTGTCTCATCACACCTCCCATGTTTCTGAATGAACCTAAGGTCGTGACTCTACCCTCAATCCAATTAAATGATAAACCAAGTGTCATTTAAGTTTGATTAAGGGACGGGTTCGATTATAACCTCATTATTGATGATTAAAATCCCTTCATTTTTCCTTGTGGCCACGGACGCATACATGTCTACTTCAGGGTTATTATCTCTTAAGACATGATAAAACCTCAAAGTAGAGAATGAAGAGATGAGATGTATTATTCTTTCAAGTACCGAGGCAAGCCCCACATCTAGTAAGAGTGCTCCTTGTTGCATATGTCAGATGATGAGCAAAGAGTCCCCAATCACAACCAGGTTGTGGATGTTGAGTAATTTCACAATCTTCAATCCTAGAAGAAGACCATATGCTTTTGTGAGATTATTGGATTGAGTGCCTAAACTCCATGAATAGGATGATTCCATTGTTCCTATGGGGTTAGAATTACCCCTCCCTCCCATACATGTCACCCTAGGGTTCTTCTTGGATGCACCATCAAAGAAAGGAAAAAAGAAGATTATTCATCGTGGCAATCCTAAAAATCCTCCTTATTCAACCAAAGTTGCCAGCTTGATCTTGGGAAATCGAATATCCTTCCATAACTATTAGAAGTATAATTAATGTTGAACTACTTCAATCGTTTCACCTCATATTTATCTAACATTTAAGTTTCATAACGATGAACACCTTTAAAATTGATGAAACTTGCCAAAAGGGCTATGGCTTTGTTAGCCACAAGCTCAAGCTTAGTGGATTCTTGCTAAAATATTGCTCTGTTTCTAGCAAGACACACTTTTTAGCATATATATTAGGAAAGGTTGCTCATATGTTTTTCATAGTGGGTTTGATATTAAGAGAACCCTTTTATCAATAACACCATTTATCAAACACAATTTTCCAAGATTTTGGCTTACAAAATCGATGCTCAAACCCCTTCATTGCATGATGTCATACTTGGGTTGTGAATTTTGCATTCCAAGAAAAGATGGTGAGTGGTTTCAATGTTGTCCGGGCATAGAACACACCTAAATGGGTCGTGAATTCCACGCTTAGACAAATTTTCTCGTGTCAAGATTTTACCTTGAACCAAAATCTAATAGAAGATGTTGATTTTGGGAATGCCATCTGGATGCCAATTTTTTTCCATATAGTCGCTCTAGGAGGGAAAGATATATCAGCTAGCTAGAACTCATAGCCTTTCTTGACAATATAATCAGACATTCCCCACATTCTTTGATCAGAAAATGATCTTCTTCTAGGTGCACAACCTTTGAGATTGCTAATAAGTTGGCATATAAGAGTGGTTAATTCCAGGGGAGGAATGCCAAAGTTCCAACCAGAACATCAATCATCTTGGGACCATCTAGATATGTCAAAGAGAGTTTTTTTCCCCTAAGATTCAAGCCAAACCTTTAAAGGGGTTAGCTCTTGAATTGTTATAATCAATGGAGTTCCCATTATGTCAAAATTCCATATCTCAATCAGTCTTCCACTTCCATAAGCTCAAGTCAATTTAGATTGAAGTAACAGAATGGTGGATTTTGTTAGATTCCATATGGGCGAACCTTCCCTGGAATCAAAATTTGAATCTAGACATCTTTTCGTTGAACCTGAAAAATATTTTCTCAATGTAACGCTCTTCCATTAGTCATGATTTCTTGTTATCAGTCTCCATAGGATCTTTGCGCCCATCGGTAAATTCATGAGAGTAGGGTCCTTTATACCAAGTCCACCATGAGATATAGGAGCTCGAACAATGGACCAATTCACAAGATGATATATCTTGCTATTAGTCTTTCCCCCTTGCCATAAAAACCTCCTCGTCTCTTGCATTATTTGTTATTTTATGCCAACAAGAGCTAGAAGAGTTGAAAATTGGAAAACATGAGGGGTTGATGATATCGATTTGATAAGAATCACTTGCCCTGCTGGATTAAGCCAATGTTCTCCCACTGGATGAATTTAGCCTTGATTTTACTTAAAACCTATTGCCACAAATTAGAAGATGCAAAGCGGAAACAAATAGACATGACTAAATATTTAAAGATGACCAACTATATTTATGAGGGAAGTGAAAGATGTTGGAAATGATAGAAAGCACTTGTTGGCTCACATTCTAAGCATATATTTGGCATTTATTATGATTAATCATGCCTCTTGAAACTTAGACAAAAAGATCCAAAATTTTATGGAATCTCCCTGCAAGTATGATAGATGCACCACCTAGCAACAAGGTGTCATCCACAAATTGTGAATGGTTGATACTTTTGGTTCCCCTTACCACTTGAATTCCTATAATTTTTCGATTATTACACTTAGCTTATAACATACTACCAAGATATTCTACCATTATAATGTAGAGCAAAGGGGAAAAGGGGAAAACTTTCCATAGACCTATTCTTACTTTAAAGAAACCAGAGGATCGCCTGTTGACAAGGGGAGAGATCCAAGGATTATTGATGTAAGAAGAAATCCAATGAATAAAACCAAGACAGAAACCAAAGCTGTGAAGAACGTTGAGGAAAAAGTAATATCTTACCCAGTCGAATGCATTCGTCATATCAATATTTGTAATCATCCTTTTATCTCCATTGATGTGACTGGAATGTATTTCTTCTTGAACCAGTTTGATATTGTCCACTATATGTCTTTTTTCCATGAACCCCCTTTAATTTCCAGAGATGATTTTAGGAAGAAGCTTCTTGATCCTGTTAGCTATGACTTTGGACATAATTTTGTAAGATGTATTACACATATAGATGGGCCTAGATCTAGAAAAAGAGAAAGGATTACGATCTTTGGGAATAAGTGCAAGAAAGGAAGAGTTAGTGGCACCTCCCAACTATGCAATGTCCTCATTTTTGGATTTTCTTGCTTTGCAGTTGGAGGTGACCTTTGGGGTTTATGCCAGCCTGACCAAAGGGTTAAATGGAGGTTAACAGTAAGCTCGAAGGGTTTGAGGGAATTATATGATGCCCAACCTAGCCTATTTACCATATTTCATCATCAGGATCATTTCCGCACATTTCGTTCTTGGTTCCATGGCATTCCGACGATTCTCATAATTTTGGTTATTATTTAGCATAATTTAATTAAATACACTAATGGTGTTATTCAAATCATATTATCTAAGGGAATACCTTGGTGTAATAGCTCGTTGGAACCTAGACAAAAAGATCTAAAGTTTGGGATGATGAGAAAGGGGCTTCCGACATCCAGAAATGTATTAAATCCAATTAATCACTTTCCGACATTAAAAAAAGAATTAATTAATTGATTATTTAATGTCATCGGAGCGGGAAATTAATCCTTTTTTTTTAAAGTGACATTGAGTAATTGGAAAAAATGTGCCTAAGTGACTATTGAATTAATACAATCACTTTAACTTATTAAAAGAGTAAAAATGTCGCAAAAGAGTCGATGAGAGAATAAAAGGAGAATGAGGGGTGCCCTCTCTCATTATGCATTTGTTATTTTATAAAACAAATTTTGAGAAAGCTCTTGTGGCTTGACTATTGGGACAAAAACCCTATAGAGTTTGGAAGATTGGTTTTGGTGGTGAGACCATCCACCCTAGCTGGTTGAAGGGAAGAGATCATCCATATTTCTTCATTATGCTTCAATGTGGCTGAGTATTTCTTCTTTGGAAGTGAAGTTGTCATATTTGTGGTTGAGTTTTTCGTGTCGTGGCGGAGCTTCTTAGTTTACGGTTGAGTTTTCCTCTTGGTGGCTGAGTTTTTACTGGAGTAGGGATAAAATTCCTTTGAGGGGGGCAAGTTTCCCTTAAGAAGGGTCGATTCAACAATGGAAACATTTATTTTCTCAAGGAGGCCAAGTACATTATTGTTTGGGCCAATTTCTTCTGGTAGAGAGAGAATTTACTTGTTGTGGGTCGTATTTTCCTTACTGGGTAGCAAAATCGTGATGTTAGGGGTGAGTTTCCTTGGTTGAGGTATACCATTTTATTGTTTTGATAAGTTCTGAAGTTCTAGGTGTGTTCTTGAGCAAGGGGGTGAGTTTCCCATTGACTGGTTGAGTCATTTCAAGTTTGGGCTGAGTTTTGGTTAAGTAGGCCATGTGACCTTTTTTGTGAGAGGGATTCTATTGTTGTGTCATATTCTACAGTTCTCAAGTTGTACCTACTAATTGGGAGGTCGAGCCAACTTGTGAGAAGTGATACTTCAAATCTGGACTATTGTTCCTTTCCTTTTCTTGTAGTAGCACATATATTTCATCCTACAAGCCTGTCCCTTCTCTTATATAAATGTTGTGTAATTTTTTCATGTATTGGCAGCCATTTCCTTCAATACACAGGTCAAAACCTTGTTTACTTGCGGATGTTTTGTATTGTTGTTAGTATCCAAAATCATTATCGCTACCATATGATATTAATGCAATAATTTATGGGCCTATATCTGGTGTATTTTCATATTTATTGCTATCTTATTTGTGTGGTTAAATACTTTTTCCAAGGATGTGAATTGTTTGTGAAAAAACACTATATCAACAAACTGTTTGACGAAACGTCAATACGACAAACTAAATAAAAATCCAAAAAAAATCTAGTGGATATTTTACAGTGGTATTAGAGCCTATGATCCTCCCAACTTGTGAGGGTATACAAGCATGGCTATGGAAAGCCATCAAAACAATGTAGGGAACAATGGAGTTAGTGGTTCAAAGGAGCAACAAACAAGACAACAAGGACAAGATGAGGAGTTTACAGTTTGTTTGAGGGAATATATGGTGCTTGGTGAGGCATTTCAAACAACCATGTCATTAAAGGATTTTTGCACTATCAAGCATCATGAGTGGTATGAACCCCAAGTATCAGTGGACAATAAGGTGAAGGTGCCAAGGAAAAAGGTACTAGTTTATTAAGATTTTGATGCTTCTAAAATTGAGGATGACGGCATAGAAACATCTAGTATGCCTTTAGCGTTGTCCTATGAGGCCCATAACACTAGCACACATGATGGATAGGTTGATGGCACACATGGGGAAGTGTCTCAATCAACTGATGTTGAGGATTCAACATCATACCTTAGTAGTGATGCTCATGAGTATGAGGGTGTGCAAGCACCTAAGTATGACGAGGATTCAATGCCCTATCCTATCTATGATACTTATGACAATGCAAGCAGGATTGTACCCAAATATGACGAAGACTAGGTAATTGAAAATTTGTCGTGGGATATGGATCAATCTTCTCAGGAGCCATGCATGGAGGATGACAAAGGAGAGGTTGATTTTGATGGTGATAGTACACATGAATCCTATAATTTGACAGGTCAATGTACGGTAAGTAAATATTGCATGGCATCATCTAGTGAGTCACATGTTGTTGATGGAGATAATATTCTTATAGATGAAAACAAATCAAAATATCTATTGTGTGACATGCTAAATTTTGTAGCTCGGAGGTACTTCTGCATTGGTGACACCCAACATGCAAAAGAGACCAAGCAAATGTCTCTCTAAAGTGACTTCATAAAGTGAGTTTATATAGTGACTTTATAAAGTGATTTTATAAAGTCAAGTTGAGCCTTTTAATATTTAATGGGTAAAAGTGACTTTATGAAGTGTGGGTCACTAAAATGATTTAAGTGAACTCAACGGACAATTAAGTCATGACCGTTGATCTCAAGAGGGAAAAATCTAATCTTGACCATCTATCTCTTTAGAAGATCAAGGGTTAGGGAAGTTACTCATTGATGAGTGCATAAAGGCAACACTTGAGGGAGAGTGGGGCGCACTTTTTGAGGAGAGCTTGGAGGGAAGTTGAAGAGGCAGACTTTCCAAGAAAGTTTGAATTAAGAGGGAAAGAGTAGCAGCAAGAGGGGATTGGAATGCATCCCAAGAATATTTTCATCATTTATTATAGTCATGTATTATACAACAATTGAAGGTGGGTCGAAAAACATTTATTGTTGGTCGTATAGTTGAGTTAAAGCACATAAATCGAGGTAGCTTTTCTGTTGATATTTGGCATGATTTTTAAGGTGTTTTACTGGGTGAAATCCATATAGTTGAGTATTGTACCATACAGTCAAGTTTAGGCACAAATTTTAAGGGTCATGCTGCTATATTTCTATTGTATAGGACCATACAATTGCACATAAGTCGAGACAACTAGTTTAGGCACGTAAATCAAGGTGTTTTGTGCAGATTTAGTGAGATAAGTTGTTGTATTTAATGTTGATAATATTGCTGCTATAAACTCGAAATTTTCCTATGAGCTCAATAAGAAGAAATCTCCTTGATTGGTTTTCCCTTTGTGGGTTTTTCCAGGGGCATTTCCCAGAGAATTCCTTGTGTCAAATGTGTTGAATGCTTGTCCATTGTTCATTTTTTTGCTACTATATTTTCCAGATTACTTAATCACTTGTATTTCTACTCATAGTTCTAGTAAAATGCATGTGATTCCATTGCTTTATTGGTGAATAACTATTGGAGGCTGAAATCTATTATTGACTAAGTGTTTGAGGGATGATTTTTTAACATGACAACCCACACCATGTTGATGAAATTGAACAAAGACCCTTAGCATTACGTGATTTGGAGGAATGATTATTGGTCACAGAGGAGCAAATTGTACAAGTGTTGACAAGGGCAGAAAGTGCTCATAAGTTCATTGAAGATCTATTTGTAAAACCCAGATGGAGGAGAGACGAAAAGGAGTTGCAGGTGGAGTCACTAGTGCTCAATTGCACATAATCAAAGAAGCATTAGAGCATATGAAATCATATTACTTGCAGTTGTTCATGGATAGGGACCTTTCTCTCACGTTCATTGAAGACAATGAAAGAGAGGTTGAGGATCTTTGTTGTCAGTTGAGTTTGGCATGCTCTTCATCACTTACAGTAGAGACTCCATCATCTTTGGCAGTCATGACACATGAGGGCATGAGTGGCACTCATGGTTTGAGGGAGGATCTTCTCGTGACGACCTTGTACAAGGAGCATTTAGAGTTGCAAGTGCTTGAGGAGAGGTATGATGCAGAGGGTTTTGACTATGCTCCTATTTTTCATTGTGGGGATCATGAGCCATTTCATTTGGAGAGCCCACTAAAGGCTCAAGGCTTAGCTACAAAGAAGATAGTTGAGCACATTCCTTGTGGACTATCCCAGAAGGAAGTATATGCATCTGTGGATTGGGTGGACAGGTATATGACAGACATGGGTGCACTCTAGGATACAGGTTCATGAGACACCAGTAGAGTGATGGATACAATAGTGCCTACAAGATACAGGACGATACATTGATAAGAAGCAATATGCAAGGGTATTCATTGACACATGGTAGTGCATAGTGGAGTTTTGGGGTGTTTCCTCCAGGGAGACCTCGTGACAGAGTCCTCGAGCATACCATTGAATTGAGGTTAACGAGGATCAATGAGTGGATGGGTGAGCCTCATGGAGCAACATATCCCTCGATGATCGATATTCATCTTGGATATCATCAAATGAGGACCAAGGAGCTGGATACTCATAGGTTTTCTTCCATAATTCATTATGAGTTCTTGGTCATGCCCTTGGGGTTGAACAACACACTATTCATTTTCTAATCTTTCAAGAAATGGAAGAGGCATCTATTATTGTCATTTGATGCCCTCATGGTATACAATAGGACAAGAGAGAATCACTGGAGGCAATTGGATGAGATGGGGGGCATTGTGGCCATGACAAAGGTCTTTCATTTGGACCATGTGATCAGCACGCAGAGTGCATAGGAGGAGATCTAGACTCTATCAGATCAATTCACAAAGATTTCAATAGGCATTGGGACTGGTGGACTTCCAATTTGATGGTGGAATCCTGGCATTCATCTAATTGATGGACTGTTGCAGATGATGAAGATGACTGATAGGGTCATGTCAATGATGGGTCTGCGTCAATGTGGTGATGTTGTGAGAGGAGTTGATGATATTTTTTCTATATGGTGAGGTATATTTTCCCTCACGATACCTAGGATCGAGTCTATCCATGAGTTGGTAGAATTTGACTTCACTAAGATGCTTGGGTGAGACATGATCCAAGATAGTGAGTTCAGTCTTGTCAGGGATTTTAGCTTGGGGGTCCAGGAGAGGAGAGCGCAGTCTGAGCATGGTGATCAAACGATTATGACCAGAGGGGTGCAACATCAACATGATGGTTCCTCACAGAGGTTATCTTGGGACCCTAGGACTACGAAGTTTGATAGATTCGCATTCGATATAGATGAGATGGCTAGTTTTTTCTTTCTGAAGTTTACTCTTGAGATGCTTCGGATTAGATGCATGGAGGAGTGGTCTTTTGAGGTGTTGATCGAGTTTGTGCAACTTATGATTACATGGATTATCAGAGGTAGTCAGGGGGATTTTGTGTTAGCACCATCCAAATCAGTGCTATGAGTAGAGTGTTTCACATCATCCAGGCAATCTTGAGAGAGGTTCACATGGAGGGGCTTTGCGGACGATGTGTTGGCAGATATGGGGGAGTGTACAATTTTCCAGCAGAACAAGTCAAGGCACACTCATCCAACAGGATTGTTGCAGTCCTTAGCCATTTTCGGGTGAGAGTGGGAGAGCATGTTGATAGATTGCATCACATGTATACTGAGGGCACAATAGGCAGATAGTGGGTGTGCAACATTTGTCCAGTTCGGGGAGTTCACACACTTCGTGGATATCTCTTTGGAGCATGGGGAAGCACAGGTGACAAATTCATCCAATGGAAAGATGTTTAGAGTCCATGAGTAGCCTGAAGTTATTGTCAATGACCGAGATAGACTTCCTTCTTCGATATTCGTGATCAGGTATGGCAGGGGATTTGCAAGTCGTGACTTCACCTGGAGGCATATGCAGACTACTATTCATGATAAAAGGTCTAGCCCTTACAGGTATTTCAGCTTGGAGTTCCGGGAGAGGATCCACCGACGAGGCACGATGGTCAGATGGTGACTATCATAGTGGTGTAGTGTCAGCATGGTGGGTTCCTTGTGGGATTAGCTTGGGACCCTAGGATCTTGGTATTAGCCAGTTCAACAGCTGACACTGAGCTAAGAGCCACTCTTTTACTTCATGAAATTGGATCCCTAGTAGAGAAATGATTTGAGGGGTTGATCGAGTTGTTATAGTATTGAGTTGCTTTACTTATCGACGATATCCATGAGATTTATTATGTCGGTACCTTGTTGGACCACGCATCGAATGGAAGATGCTTCACATCTCCCAGGGTGGTTTTGGACCCTAGTATCATTTTCAATTTAAGTTTGGTTCAGTCGATGGGGCATATGGTTGTGATGGTATTGCTTGAGGACAAGCAATATTTGGGAAGCGAGGATTGTGATGTCCCCATTTATGGATTTTCCTGCTTTGCAATTGGAGGTGACCTTCGGGGTTTATTCCATCCTGACCAAAGGGTTAAATGGAGGTTAATAGTGAGCTCAAAGGGTTTGAGGGAATTATTTGAGGCCCACCCTAGCCCATTTACCATATTTCATCATCAGGATCATTTCTGCACAATTTGTTATGGGTTCATGACATTCCGACGATTCCCATAATTTGGGCTATTATTGAGCATAATTTAATTAAATACACTAATGGTGTCATTTGGATCATATTATCTGAGGGAATACCTTGGTGTAATAGCTCGTTGGAATTGGGATGAAAATATCTAAAGTTTGGGATGATGATAAAGGGGCTTCCGGCATCTAGAAATGTCTCAAAGCCAATTATTCACTTTCTGGCATTAAAAAGGGAATTAATTAATTGATTATTTAATATCATCGGAGTAGGAAATTAATCTTTTTTTTTAAATGTGACATTGAGTAATTGGAAAAAAGGCGCCTAAGTGACTATTGAATTAATAAAGTCACTTTAACTTATTAAAAGGGTAAAAACGTCGCAAAAGGGTCAACGAGAGAATAAATGGAGAATGAGGAGTTCCCTCTCTCATTATGCAATTTTTCTAAAACGAAATTGAGAGAGCTCTTGTGGCTTTGGCTCTTGGGACGAAAACCCTAAAGAGTTTTCGAAGATTGCTTTCGGCGGTGAGACCATCCACCCTAGTCGGTCGAAGGGAGGAGATCATTCATATTTCTTCATTGTGCTCATTTGTGATGGAGTTCACTTTCATTATGGCTGAGATTTTTATTTAGTGGTTGAGTTATTTACTATTGGTTGAGTTTATTCACTGACAGCTGACAACTTCATTGTGGGACAAGTTACTAGTGTGGGAGGGGCCAATTTCCTTGGTGGGGGTCGCACCATAATAAATGTGGTCATTTTGTGTGTTGGGAGGTCGACTTCTACTACAAAAGGGGGCAAGTTATATGTCTGGGGGTCGTAGTCTTTTACTGGAGGCTGAGTCATCTCAGTAGGGGACTGATATTAATTGAAGGGAGATTGATTTTCCACCTAGAGGGCGAGTATTTATTGTGGGGTGTTTTCCTTGACCAATGGATAAACTATTTGTTGTTGGGAAGTGATTTATGGTTGCAAAAGGGGGTGATTTCAAAGGGATGTCGCCTACATCTTGTTAATAAAGTGTCGGAGCTGCCACATCTCCATTTATGGGTCAAGATCTCTTCCTCTACATGATTGTTATCATTTTAGGGAGTCGCTACTTTATACTGTCATCTACACACTAATTTTCTCAACAATTTGCATGGACAACAAACTGAAGTATAACTCAGGTTTCTCAATAGTGTACTAATGTTGGGTTTTTCTCATTGTATCTCCTGTTATCATAATATTTAATGCAATAATGTTTGGGAGGACTGAGTTTGGTTTTTATTTTCTGAGATTTAGTAGAGATCAAACTTGCTTGTAAATTGTGGGTAGAACTTTGAATGCAAACTATTTGTAAGAACCTATATATATTAGCAACACATAAAAATTCCTCCAGTAGCCGTTGTTGCTCACATTGACCACACAACAAACTAAGAAAAGGTCAAAAATTTTAGTTGGGAACACTACAAACTAAAAAGACTTTTGAACATATAGAATCATCCTAGCGAAGTCAAATTTCATAATATTCCAACATTCCTTATAGAAATGGATTGTAAAATTGTCCAATCCATGGGCCTTATGTAGAGAAAGATCCCATATAGCCTTATGGATTTCTTCTTATGTGACTTCCTCCATGAGTGTGTAGTTTTCTTCAGAAGAAATTAGGAGGGGTATGTTCTCCAACATGGCAATTGTTTCTTATGGCTCAACTCCACTTATTTCAAAATATAAATCAACAAAATGAGTGAGAGAAGTTGATTTGATTTCCTCAAAAAATTGAAGTCCCCATTTGGAGCAAAGATCTCTTTTACATTGTTTTTCCATAATTGGGACCTTGCTTGTTTGTGGAAGAAGGATTTGTTTCTATCATCCTCAGCTAGCCATAAACTGTGTGACTTAAGTCTCCATTCCATTTTCTCGGCTCTTAGAGATTTCTGATATTTGTGGTGTTAACTCCTCAAATAAACTTGTCATTTATTTGTTTTCCCTTAAGTGTTAGGTTGTCACAAAAAAAATTATTTTTGAGTTTATTTGGATGCAAGCTTAGGTTCTATTTTTGTCCTAGGAATAAATGAGGTCCATGAAGTCTTCTTTTTGTAAATTGGCATGACTCACTTTCAAAAGCTAACCAACGTCCGAAAGATTCATTGTGCGCTGTGGAAAGCGCCCACTTTCAACAGCTAAGGACGTCGTTTCATCAGTTAATGCGTTGTAGAAAGTGACAAAGTGTAAGAGGTCGGACGGTCAGTTCGCACAAGGCGCGTTGTGGAAAGTACCTACTTTCCGCAGCTAAGGAACATTTTCAAGTGATATGGCACGCTGTTGAAAGTTATCACTTTCCGCAGCTAAGGTAAGTTTTCTATAAAAGGGTGCGTTGTGGAAAGTACATACTTTCCGCAGCTAACAGGGGTTTTCAAAGGAGTCGCGTGCTGGTGAAAGTATCAAGCGAGCGTGGTGGCAAAGGCATTCTCCATGCACCGTTGCTGCATGAAGCGGGAATCACGTGCTCGTTATCCACGTATGAAGGAAATGATGAGGTGATCACCCCCACGTCAGAGCAAATCCAAGACATGCGCTGGTGGGAGTGGGTGATCATAGAACTTCAATCATGTGTGTCAGGATATGACAGTAATTCGAAATCGTTCCAGAACCCGCGCTCAACTATCATCACACCCGAAATGGCAAGTTTGTGTTCGGCGACACAGGTATAGAGGAGGTACCATCGACCTGACACCATCAAATTAGGCAGGGTTTGCATATTACAAGTTGTTTCCAAAATACAGTCGAGGTTTTCATTTGATCCAACACAGAGTCGAAGCCGAGACTGCTTTCAGCAACGTGGAACCTTGGTTCGACCAAAGAGGTTACAGGAATTACAGTGGTCAAGTGTCGGAGCTACAAAATGGTGAGAAGACGCGGTGGCGTTTTACTCAAACGAGAATTGGATAACTTATCCTTTCTGCAATCGCATCCCGACGTCCAGAGGCACTTTTCAAATGTGGGATGTATGGAATTTGCAGAAAGATTGCAAACTGGGTATCACCAAGCCACGACCGAAGCCTTCGCTAAGACATTTGATGGTAACAGAGCTCGGGTTGGCTCTGTGGAAATCAAAGTGAATGAGGAGTTCATTGCAGCAGCTACAGGCTTGCCGACAACTGGTCAAAGATGGTTTAAAACCACCGCGCCTAAAAATCAGCATTTCAGGTTCTATCTGAAAGATGGGTACAAGCATAAGGCGTGGAATAAAGGTATGCTCGTCTCATATTTGGATGAAGAGTGGCAAGATTTATTCAAAGCTATTCAATTATACATTACATCAGAAGGAAGATATGATAAGTTG
>ML805842.1:53370-67135 GCA_009831015.1 Picea engelmannii | reverse complement strand
TACCCGATCAAATCCCTCCCATATAACTCCTGAATCACTCTAAATGGTTTTTGGTATAAAGAAACTAATAAGGGAGGCCAAAAAAGTGACAAAAAGAGGCCAAAAAGTCTATAAATAGAAGCTGGCAGCTCATTATCACCATTACTGATTTGGAAATTGACTCTAGATCCAAAAGACCCCCTTTGCCAAAAACAGTGATTCCGGGAGCTACAGTGGACGAAACGAACTTCTACTTGGACCAAGTAAGTACAAACTCCCTTATCAAGCTATTCAATACTTCAATTTCGATTTTTAGTTTGTTTTTTGGGTGGGCATCGACCTTAAAAAGGTTGGCCCTAGGTACACGTGGGTTGTCTCTGGACAGGCCACGTGTACATTCGGGCAGAGTAAAGTCTGCTCGCGTGTACGCGCGACTGTCGCCTCTACAGCCCGCATGTACCCCCCCTTTTGTAGTGAAAATCAAACCAAAAGCAAGTACTGACCCTCCTTCACCTTGTTGTGTTGGCAGGATGTATGTCCAGTGGAGGGAAAGGGAGCATGAGGCAATTAGTGAGTTGGTTGCAGCAGATCCGAATGTCGTGGCCGTGTTAATGCAATGCGGTTTACTAAAATTCTTTCTATGTCCATTTATGCGGGCACAACCAAGGCTACCAAATGCCTTGATTGACTACTGGCACCCTGATGCGAAGGCTTTTATGCTAGAGGGGCAATCACTAGTGCCTAGCACCAAGGATATCTACTTTCTGACTGGCCTCTCAAGGAGAGGGGAACCAATCAACTTCTGGACGTTTCCTGCTGGACCGAGCAAGATCTCGGAACTGATAGTCGAGCATTATGAGGTTGGGACTGACCGTGTGGGCTCCCAGGTACCTATTAGTAAGATTACTAGCTTAGCGCTACAGACTATATTGTTACTGATTGGGCGGATTACCGGCTCAACAGCTTTGCATCAGGCATCTCGCGCACAGATGAACTGTGCCATCCAGTGCATGAATGCACAATTTTTTTACTGGAGTACCACACTGTTCGAGTGCATGAAGAGGCAATTGACAGATTGCCGACAGTGGACACAGAGGAACTTTAGGTTCAGGACCATCTTGTGTTCATTCTTTTTTGAGAGAGTTCCAAGTTTTAGTCATCGAGTTGTAGTACGATGACATCAGGCCTCATTCCCTGCAGTGTGTAGATGGGCAGTATTACTGCCGCGACAGGGTGGTGGAAGGACCGTTGAGTCCTTTGACGATGATTTCTTTGCATGGCTATCATGACAGATCCCTGTGATTGAGGACTACCCATATGTAGGGATAGATTTTTCTAGAGATCCTGAGATACTCGTGCCTCCTGGTGAGGAGCGAGGAGAGATGGGTAAGTCTCCACCTTTGTAGTTTTTTTGTTTGCATATGTAATTTTTATGTCATTTTTGTTATATATATATCATTTTATTTTTTTGTAGGCTAGAGTATTTGATGGATAAACGTTTGTTGCATGCAGATGTGGGACCCGTGCGACCTATCGATTATGCACGGAACAGGCATCGTCCATGGCCAGAAGCCGCAGCTGCCGTCGCTGGGGGAGCAGCAGTAGCAGGGAACCTCCCAGTCGGAGAGGCCGAGAGGGTCCTTAGACGAGTTGAGCGAAACTTCACTGCGCTCACTCGCACAGTCCCAATAGCAGAGATAGAGGACCTGTCGCCATCCATGCAGCCTCATGTAGTGGGGGCACCTCGGACATGGGTCCGATTGTTTAGGCGTTTAGCCCGTGCTGTGGATGATTATAACAGGGCCCATAGGCCCTGAACCTACTTAGACTTTTTATGTGCCACAAGCACCTTCTTGTATATATTTTTTGAGGGCATAAGCCCGGTGACTCGTTACTACCCATTTTTTAGGCGCTTGCGTCCATCTATGTACTCTGGTTATTTTATGATGTTATATATGGTTTTAATCTTTTTTCTTATGGACTCTGTGTGCAAAAATGTATTTACATGTTTATGTCAATGTTCTTTCATATGTGTGCAAAATGCCAATCTAAAATTTGATTAGTTAGAGTATCTGTAATTTGGTTTAATCTCCTAGGAACATGAAAATATGTAATATAATCAAAGTTTCATTATAAGAGACGTACCCTAAGGAATCGTCGGTGTAAAGTTGGATCATGAACCCGGTATACTCTGTTTAGCTGCGACACAACCAGTTGAGCGTCAAGATAGACCTGGAGATGAGGGATACCCAATGACAAGGCATCACGAAGCAACTCAATAACTGCACTGTACTCGGCGACATTATTTGTGGTGTCACCTAAGCATATACCTCCAGAAGATAACAACTTTACCTGAGGTGTAAAGATTACCCAAGCTGCGGAGGCAAGCCTCCACGTGTGTCAACTAGCACCGTCTGCATACCCAACGAACACCTTGGAATCACTTGACATCTTCCATATTGACGAAAGATAACATCAATGACACGTCCATAACACTTAAAAGAAACTTAAAAAGTAATAGTACAAAGACTATACATATGTTACAGATAGTTACCCACAGTGACCTGTCTATGAGTAATACTTCTTGAGGTAGAGCCCATTTCTAGGCTCCGCCAAAGCATTCCCTTCAAAATCAACCAAACGATAAGCGCCCTTTTTTAATAACTCTTTTATGATGAAGGGTATGAACCACATGGGTTTAAACTTTCCTGCCCCCAGGGGGTCATTGTCTTGGTCATAGACCAGGACAAGGTCGCCCTCAGAGAAAATTAGAGGATGAACGGACCTATCATATTGACACTTGACCTTATGTTTGTGAGACTCGTTGGCCAGGGCCGCATCACGACGCTGCTCATCGAGCTGCTCAAGGTGTACTAACCGTTCTTCAAGCGGAGAAGTGTCTGGCAATAATTGTACGACCAATTTTAGAGATGGGATCTGACATTCGATGGGCAAGACTGCCTCCAGCCCATAAACGAGTTGAAAAGCTGAGAAACCGATTACAGTCTTAACAGATGTTCGGTAAGCCCATAATGCCAAGTATAACATCAAATGCCAATTTGACTTGGATGAGTTCATAGTTCATTGTAGAATAGTCTTAAGAGTTTTGTTTACAGCTTCCACCTGCCCATTGGCTTGGTGGTAGTAAGGTGATGAATGCTCCTACCGTAACCCAAGCTTTGATGTTAATTCGGTCATCATTTGGTTCCGAAAGTGACTACCATGGTCAGTGACAATCTCTCTCGGGACGCCGAACCTTGCTATGATCTGGTTGAATAAGAAGAGAGTTGCAGTCTCTCCATCATCTTTAAACGTTGGCATAGCTTTGACCCACTTAGTGAAGTAGTCGACAACTACGATGATATAGCGGTGCCCCCTTGCTGACAGGGGGTTGCATGTAGTGTAATCAATCCCCCATTTAGTGAAGGGACCAACTGTGATGACAAGAAACATAGGAGCAGGATGTGCCCTCATCTTCTGGGAGAAGATTTGGCATAGATGGCACTTCTTGACCTATTTGATACAATCTTTAATAAGTGTCGGCCAGAAGTAACCTGCTCGTAAAATATTTTGGGTTGTTGCCAACCTAGATAAATAACCGCCACAAGCTCCAGTATGGCAATCGTTGAGCACGATGATGGCCTCCTCATGAGTGAGACATCGACTTAAGATGCAATCTACACCTCTCTGATACAACGTATCATCGAGTATGAGATAATTTTTATCCTAATGGCATATCCGTCGACGCTCGTCACGAGAAGCAGAGGTGGGGCATTTCAAAGTCTGGAGATAGATAAGTATATCTCTGTACCAGGGGTCTGTAGATGCAATCAAAAACATATCTCCCCGGATAGACGATTCCTCAGGCACAACGTCACCTGACTCAACCGGAAGTTCAGAAATAAGCTCTACAAAGAGCAATGACTTCTTGGACTTTGCTGAAACGAAGTCTAAGTCAAATTCTTGGAGGATGACTATCCATCTACTGATTTTTCCGCCTATAACTCATCATGTCAACATGTACTGGAATGGATTCACGATAGCAATGAAGGTGGTCTTGCGAAACAAAACATAGTGACGGAACCGTTGAACAGTATGAACTGCTGCCAACGCAAGTTTTTCGATATGAGAATAATTGAGTTCCGGTCCTACGAGGCCTCGTCTTAGGTAATAGATCACGTATTCTAAGAACGAATCGTCTTCCTGAACTAAAACCATGTCAATGGTTGACTCTGTGGCAGCCAGATATAATAAGAAATCTTTGTTATAGTTAGGTGGTTGTAGCAGAGGTGTGGTTGTGAGGGCATGTTTTAACGCGTCGAAAGAGCGTTGAGCAGCTTCGTCCCAGAAAAAAGGAACGTCTTTCTTTAATAAATGCATAAAGCCCTTGGTGATTTCGGCATAGTTGGCGATGAAGCGTCGTAAGAAGTTCACCTTGCCTTGTAGACTCTGAAGTTGTAGGATTGTGCGTGGGGGGGGCAACTGGATTATTGCCTCCACCTTAAGAGGATCGACCATGATCCCTGTTGTTTATACGATGAAACCTAACAAACATCCTGACGTTACGCAAAAGCTGCACTTGTTTGGATTCAAGCAAATCCTAAAGTAGCGATAGCGTTTGAAGATTAGTCTAAGGTGTGTGGGATGATCCGTTCGCTTGCGAGAGCGTGATGCTAAATTATCTAGATAGGCCTCGGCTATATGCTTGAGGTCATGAAAAGCAAAAGACATGGCCCGCTGGAATGTGGCTCCAGCATTTTTAAGGCCAAAAGGCATCTTACGATATGCAAATGTACCCCATAGACAAATGAATGTCGTTTTATGTTGGTCTTCGGGTTTGATTTGGATTTGATTATATCCTGAAAAACCATCCATGAAAGAAAAGGCTTCACAACCAGCACATTCATCAACGATCTGGTCAATGAATGGTGTTGGAAAATTATCTTTGGGACATGCCTTGTTCAAATCACGGAAATCGGTACATACACGAATCGTGCCTTGTTTTTTATTGACCGGCACAGGATTTGACACCCATTGAGTCAAATGGATAGGATAAATAAAACCTGCCTTTAGCAATTTCTCGACCTCAATCTTGATGGCTGCGGCTTTCTTGAGATTGACTGGACGAAGTTTTTTTCGAACATGCTTGGCATCGGGATACATTGTGATTTCATGTTCAACTATTTTCGGATCAATCCCTGGCATTTCCTCATAAGACCAGGCAAAAACGTCGCGGAATTATTTGAAAAGATCCGTGTAAATTTTAATCTCTTCGGGGTAGAAATCCGCTCCGACGAAGACATTCTCCATGACGCCAGGGTTTCAGGAGATGTTGATGGGTATAGTTTCAGCGATAGTCTCCATATTGCCCTCAGCATAAATTTCTTGCGTAGCTAAGAGATTAATAGGACATGATTGATCTCTCGTCATGGTAATGGTGAATTCTCCTGCTTCGATTCGGCTTAACTCTGGGAGAAAATATGATCTGTGATGAAGATCTTCCCAATGTTTGTCCGAACTAGTCATTGCTTTGATTACTGCTTCATCAGAAGGCAAGACTAAGTCTAACGAATTGACGTTAGCAAGAGAACCCTGAGCCCAAATAGGCTCTAGAAGTGGATCTAACTCTTGTGCAGGAGTCGGATCAGGGTTAGCTGAAGCTTGTTGGACTAAAGAGTACGCTACCTCAGTGGCAGACAAGGGCATGGACATGCCTGAGTGCCCCGTCTCATCCATCGTGGCTGATGGGGAAGGAAGAATCCAAGGATCCTCAAAGTAAGTCATGCGGAACGACAAAACTTGAAAAATCTCAACCTTATGGTGATTAGATATAAATTTCATATCATCGTGAGGAGGTGGGAAATCGAAGGTACCCATCAAGGATGGGCACAAACCCACTCCTACGTTAACGACACCTGGTTGAGGATTATTAATCATCGGGACTGTGGATGCCCCCAAAGCTGGGTCAGGTCTGGAGAAAGACAATTGATCAATGGTCACTATCTGACCCTCGTGTGGAAACAACAAGACTCGGAAAACTGTAGCAACCACAGCTTGCATAACATAAGTCCAACTCTGTCCTAACAAGAGGTTATAGTCGAGGGGAGCATCGACTACCTCTACTTTGACACACACGGTTTTCCCTCCTAACTGCATAGGGAAAGAAGAAACGATGTCATGTGGTCAGAATGAACGATCGTCGAAAGCAATGAGGAGAGTAGGTGATGGAGACAAAACGGACTGGCCAATGGCCTTCCAGCATGCTAACAACATAATGCATGTCGAGGCACCCTCATCGACCACTGTGCGGAAGATATTCCGAGTAAAAGTTTTTGTGGGATGAGCCACTACTATCTGAAATGCTACGTGGTAAGGAAGACAAGGTTTTAAGTCGGTTGTATCTAACATGATGGTGCCCAGATTACAAGTCTCGATAGAGGCCAAAGTGGTTAACAAGGCTTTCCTCTGAGCAGGGCAACTTTGGAGGACCTCCAAAGCAGTCATCGCGCAAGGTGTTTGTGATAAATCCTCCACCACAGAGTAATTTTGGGTGGCCCTTGCATTTGGGTTGTGAGAAGCTTTTTTAAATGCACCCTTTGGAATGTGTGTCATTGTTTCTCCCAACGCCTTCTCAATCTGTAGAGGAAGAGATGGGAGATCAGCTTCTTTACCCTTCTCAGAAGTGCTTGGTTAACTATAGTCGTGCGCTCTAGTTGATATGAAAGTATCACCCCTAACCATATATACGTTCGCGGATGAGGGATTGTTTGGAGGAGGGCAGGTTTCTTGGTTGCCCCCTTTTGTGCTTGTAGAGGCTTGAGTTAGATTTTGCCAATGTTGAAAGGGATTAGTCAACACTGCTTGTTGTTGTTGTGTGACAAACTTCTGAGCCTCTGCAAGTCAAGGACAAAGATGGGTCGGGTGGTATTCCGTGCACAAGTTGCACAGATACCTCACCTTCTGTTTTTCTGTGTTGTCCCTGCCAGCATTATCAGTGGGTTTTGGGTTTTTTATCCCCCATACCCTTCTTTCGTTGTTTTTTCTTCCCTTCAGGCTGTTGGGTGGCCTTTGGGTTAGTCGACTGCATGGTGTGTACTTCCGACGTTTGGGTAGGGGGAGCAGCCAAAGCAGTAGTTTGGCTGGCCGCTGTGTGTTGTATGGATAATTGTTGCAACTATTTTGTCAATTGCTCAGTGGGCTTGGTTTGTGCTGAACCAACAATACCATCGGCATGTGGTCCAGCTCTCTGTCTAGTTTTATCCAGTATCGAACGTGGCGCATCTGGCAAGATGTTATATAATAAACCAGACTGAGAATAGATGAGCTCAAACTGTTGAGCCCTCATGATGGCATCTTCTTCGGAGAAAACTTTGGATGTTGCGACTTCTTTGATAACTTTGGGACCAAAGACTTAAGGAACCACTCAAGCAGGAATGTTGGTGGGTCTAGTACTTTGATTAGACTCTTTCGGCGTCTCCACTCTCGGATATGATCAAAGATATGGTCCGCTGTTGTCTATTCGAAATTGGCGAGCATCTCTTTGCCAGCGTCGTATCTCACAGGTAATTGGAAATGGTTAAGGAAGGCCCTCGCCAGTTCGCCAAAAGAAGAGTATATAGAGCGATCGAGTTCGATGTACCATTTCGCGACACTCCCAATAAGAGTACGTTGAAACAATCGCAACTGTACGGAGTCATCTTTCAATGAGTTAGATGAGCACCAAAGATGAAAGGTAGTCACATGATCACCTGGATCTTCATTAGGCTTAGCCTCGAACTTTGGAATGTCCGAAGGCAACTTCGTCAGCATAGGAGGCCAACGTGGATCGTGACAAATAGGATCATTTAACAACCTTGTAAAATCTAGCAAGTGTAAAGTCGCCAGGAATGGTAGTTTGGGTTGTTGTTGATAACCTGGGAAAAAGGGTCCTGGAGTTTGACTGACACCAGGTTGCCAGGAAAAGTTTGGTTGCTGGCCCGGATTCTGGTAGAAACCATGGCCCTGACCAGCATAAGGGTTTTGCATCTGTGGAGACATCATCGGCTGATTTCCCAAAAAGGACATAGAGTGTTGGGCATGCATTGTATTCGAAGGACTTTGGGAAGGATTACCCCATGCCG
This sequence comes from Picea engelmannii, assembly GCA_009831015.1. Taxonomy (NCBI): domain Eukaryota; kingdom Viridiplantae; phylum Streptophyta; class Pinopsida; order Pinales; family Pinaceae; genus Picea; species Picea engelmannii. The sequence goes on along the minus strand of ML805842.1, from coordinate 59,036 downwards.
GTCCTGCGGGGAGAGGCATAGTAGTCTGTCCGGGGTTCCATTGACTGTTGAAAGAATTACCCTATAACGGCATTCCGAAGGAGGGAACGGATCCTTGTCCTGATGTAGTATACCCTTTTCACTACCGAGGTTTCCCAACCTCTCAGTTACCATTCTGTACATGGAATTTTACATAATTTGTTCAGGAATTATAAGCTCATGCATTTAACACAATTAAGCACACTTAATTCTCAGAGTAAAATATATAAGTTACTGCTACAATTACACAAGCCATAGCATTCAACAGAAACTCATTTACACAGCGGGAAACATGATACATGAACAGCACAGTCATGCCAAATGTAATAAAAACATAATTCAGATACTTATCTTTGAACAGTTGTAGAATTCACCAACCCAGTGCAGGCCTTCCACGAACCTCCCAGCCTTAGACCACACTATTCATCAGCTCAACAGTGGGTCACCCACGAGCTGAGACCGATCTCCACCCCAAGGCAAGGAATCCTAGGCTAGGCTGAGGTTACAGGGAAGATAGCACATTCACATCACCAGGAAGAAGGCTCTTCCAGGAATCTCCCATGCTCACTGCCCACAGACCCTCATTCCCCACATTCCTGTTCCACCCCAGGAGAGTGCACCTTCTCTGTCACCTAGACAGTCCTTCGACTGCCAGTCTCCCTTACCTTGGGTTACAGGAACAGACCGGACCAGAATTCTCTGGGCTCTATGGCAGCTACAGGGTTCCTTCCAAGAGCTCTCTCCTTCCTCTACGCACTCTCTCACCTGGAGGAGTCGCTCACAGACCAACAAGCCTCACGCAGTCCAATACTGCGTGGTCACAACAAACACTGGAAAAACAGACACAGGCTTCCCAAGAACTGGTTTAGATGTCACAGAATGATCTCACGGACATGATTTCAGAACAGAGGCTCCACGCACAGGCTAGCTCAGCTTTTCCCGAACAACCAAGGATTCTTCCACTCGAGTTCAGCATAGGGTTCCTGTTCAGAAAATGCGCTCCCGGGTTTGCCTAGAACAGACACAGACTCACAGCTCGGGACAGGGTGTACACGGTTTCTTCAGGACAACACAGGCTTTACGGCTTTCAGAGATGAACCCGCGTATCTGGCAGAGGTCGTACCCATTCTACGCTCAGAGGTTCAGGTCCGAATGGAGAGAAGAGCCCCCCCACGGTTAAGCTCGGCGCTTATATTTGCATGCACCAGGGTTGACACTTGTCACCCTGGGAACTGCATGCATACCACAGCGTGCATCCCCTTGCAGGTTCCCTCCCTTGCCAGGAACTTAGGATAAACAGAAATGCACATGTCTCTTTTTAAAATAATATTAAAATAGTATTCCCCAGGCTTAAGCCCCCTAGGCTTAGCCCCTTGGCTCAACACTCAGCCCCTTTCCCACCTTCTTGCCCCTAATTCCTTGCCCACTCTGTGGACGCTCAGTCCCCCATCACTCATTCATCGTGGTCGGTCTACACTGGTGGTGTTTATATTCTATTAATTGATCTGCATACATACAAGTACATCAGCAGGCTCCTGGGCTTCAACACTTAGGCTCCCTGGCCTAACAAACACATAAGCCTTCCAGCTTATACAAAACTTGGCTCACCAGCCTATAGAACATATTTACACTTCTTTGCATAAAACATGATCTGTAACGGGGCTCGGCCTTGGGGACACTACACCTGAATTCCAAGGTCTTTCTATGTGTGCCCCCTGTGCAGGAATAGTACCCTGCGCAAGAGTAGATTGTCCAGAAATGGGGTTGCCCCCAGACAGGAAAGAGGCTAACGTGAAAGTGTTGTTACCAAACATTTTGTTCCAAGAAAACGACATACAACCTACCAGCATATTGTGCGAAGGGGGTCCCTGACTCCCTGCTCCAAATAAACTAGTGTGTGTAGGCTGCTCGGCGGACTACTGATGCGGACCACCAAGCGAAGGGGATGAAGGAGGGATATGACCTCCTGCGTAAGGAAAAGCGTTAAAAGGGACAGGAGTGCCCCCAAGGTGACCTTGCAGAGGAGCACTAGAGCTCCCTGCCCCCAGACCCAAAGTCTGTAAAGTGGAGTAGGTTAGTACAGGACTTGTTCCCGAACTAGGCATACCGTATGAAAACGGAGGGCCTGTCGCACTAGGTGTGAAGGGGGTTGTGGCCGCTGCCATAGATGGGTTCGGTCCACTGTGTGACGTAGTTATGGCCGAGACCATGGTGGCTCGGACCGACGACGGTAAGTTAGGAGATGACTCTCCTATGGTGGCAACTGTGATGGGAATTGATGAATTCCCAGAAGGAGTAACAACATTTGTTTCCATTGCTGTGTGAGGCACTGTCTGGCGTTCGTGAAATTGGATTGGTACAATAAATGGTGCCAAGATTGGTTGGGGTTTCAACCGAGCCAAGAGTGGCTGCTTCAAGGTTCAAAATGGTTGATTCCTCCGGTAGGTGTTCGGGTACAAAGGTTTGTAACCCGGTCGCTTCAAAATACCCTTGTTGGTCTAGCTTCCGCCTTAAAGGTGGCGGGGCTGGCTCCAGTGTAACCGGTGGCAGGCCAAGAAGCCTTTGTGACCGGCGGAGCTCAGGATCCTCCACTGTGTGAGAAGATCCAAGACACGCTAAGGTATTCTAAACGTTCAAAAGTAACACACACTAAAAAAAAAGATACTAAGAGATAAGACAAGCAATCACTAAACTATTTGGAAGAATAGTTACAACAACCAACACTAGAGAAACTTACCGGTGCAAGTGCAACTCGAACACAGAAGCACCCTCTGGGTATACTCTGCAAAGCGTGGCCCGATGTCTATCCTAGGTACCGTGGTATACCCCCGCAGTCACCTGTGTATGTCCCTAAAAAGATTGGCAACTAGGTTGCCAGCACGCGAACAGTCACCAGGCGGGTACAGTCGAAAGTCGGGTAGACCACAATGAGTAGAGTATCGAGCCCGAAACCTGTCAAGGGTATCGAGAGAAAATGGTCCAGAAGACAACTGAGGACCTCAAACGGATTCGAGACCCACGAAGCCCCGTGGCAAATGCAAACGACGGAATCCCAAAACAAGCCCTCTATATGTGTTCTCCACTACGATTGGTCCAGCTTTGGAGGGGTTATCTCCTCTACCTTTCCGCATGCGACCTCGTGTTTATCCCCTGTGTTAGAGGGGCGTCCCGGATAACTTCCACGAAACTGGACTTAGACACTCCCTATCTCAGACTCCAATGTTTGGTTTTGAATGGCCTTGAAGAGTTTCCTCTCCAACCTAATCCTGAACTAGTTTTTGAACCCTACAAACATAAAAGTCTAGTAGATTTTAAAATTAGCGTTTCTTTTATGGCTTTATCTTATGTCAAGGGGTATGAGGGTGAAACTGATGATGTGTATAAGACGAAAGAAAAAATAAATGAAAAAGCTGGAAACAAAAAAACTTATACGAAATGCAAAATTTCAACAACTTTTCACAAAGAAAGATTTTTTTTTTTTTTTCTAAGATTTTGGATAGCAAACTCACAGGAATTTTGCTCGACTACGAGCTACTTATCGTTTAAGTGCACTGCAAAAACTTACGAAATAAAAGACTTTTCCCTAGCTAATGATGCAGAAACACATTCTTTAATCAAAGAAGAAAATGAAAACAGATTTTTTTTATTTAAATGCTAGTAAAGCAAGAAAGGGAAAATATCGACAAGCAAAAAACCAAGAAAAAAAATTATGGCTTAAAGCGCAGATCGCAAAGAATCAGAGTAAAGAATCACACAAAGGCAATTGAAAAAACAATGACTCTCACGCTTGTCTAAAAACCATAAAACAAAACTTTTTTATTTTTATTTTTCTGTCAACTTTGACCTGAGAAAAAGAAGGCTAAGGGTAAGATGAAGCCTAAGCTACTAACTATTCAACCATAGATTCAAACACCTGAGAGGAATACTTCTTATCAAAGGAGGGGATGACTGCCCCACCCTGAACAAAAAGTAGCATGTACAAGCACGCTACTGTCACTCAAACAACATGCGTGCAAACGTGTGCTGACCAGAGACAAAGAGCGTGTACACGCGGGATGACCTTGTACAGGCCGCGTGTATATCTAAATTCTAAGAAAAAATATGAAAACAGGCAGTCCAGACCAGGAAGAGGCCTCTGGTATTGATAACCAGGATCCCTTGAAGGCTTGGATGCTCTTTCTAACAGAAAAAACAAATAATGCAAGGAAAAATAATAAGGCAAAAAAAAGCAATCTGAGATAGGACTGAAATCAAGAAAGACTCAGACAGGATTCCAGAAAACCCCCCTGAGAATGTGTAATTCTGATAGGGAAGAGGAGGACTGCCTCTAAGGTTCTCTGAACTCCTGCACGCTACTGCTATCTCTACAGCTAGCGTTCACACGCGGGCTGTAAGAGGATAGGGTGCGGGTACACGCGTGCAGGCCTTCTATAGGCCGCGTGTACCTCTATGTGTCCCAAACAATACAATCAAGAAAAAGTTAGGGAAAGTTGGTATGGAAAACCAGACTCCCTGCTAGCTCAGACCTTACAGAAAAAGAAAAGATAGGAAAAGAAAAAACAGAAAACCTAGTCTTTAAACTACCCAAAAACTTAAATAAATCCAGGAACCCTAAAGAGTATTCTCCCCAGTATGGTCGCCAATTCTGTTGTTGGGAAAAACACCCTACGGACTAGCAAGTTTGGGTAAGACTTTGCATGCAGATTTGACCGAATAGAAACTACTTTTTTACCTACATCCCAAGATTTAAACCCCTTTTTCTCGGTAAATGCATGGAAAAGGACCACCTATCTTATTACCGGTGTTCGATGTAGATCCTCCGTTGTGCTTGATTACTTGTTTGCGTTGCTCCTTCCAAAGATGACCTGCACTTAAGACAAACAACAACTATGCATGCATACTACTTCTATACTCAAGGGTTAGAAATCAAACATAAATCAATCAAAATATAGACAATTCATGAATTGGGACAGGAAAAGCATTCTTTTTATTACGTAAAGTGAATCAACTTACAAAAGCTGAGACCGACCACTGCTCCTTGAACCTGATCCTGGGCTCCTCTTCTTCTATCCTTCAACTGCTTTACGTTAAATCTCCTTTGGCATCAGGAAAGGCTAAAGTGTTGGGACAATGGACTACGTAAATGGGCAGAGTTTCTTCGCTATATTTTTTCCTCCTCCAAATGGTACCCCTACCCCTTCTTTTATAGGCTAGAAGGAGCTAGGGTTTTGGACGAACCCTCGGCCATGCATGGCCAGGAGTTTCAGTTAACTGACCCATAGCTTTTTGTTCCGTCAACAACTTTCCTTTTTTCGTGCTTTGGTAGGTACACGCAGGTTGTTGTGAATCAGCCAGCGTGTACACGCGTGCAGTAATGGGTTAGGGCACGTGGGCCTTTACACAAGAGGATTTTCAAAGAGTTGTTCAACGGAGTTTTGGCAAAGAAGGGATATGAGTTGGCCTGATGCCAGGTAAGCATGTGTGGTGCAATTTAGGGTTATAATAGCAATGCACCTGCTACTTTCACGAGAGTTATGAATGATGTCTTAAGGCCTTTTCTTGATGATTGTGTTATTGTCTACTTGGATGATATTTTGATCTTTAGCAAATCTCGTGAAGAGCATGTTAAACATGTGAAACAAGTTTTG
>ML805842.1:0-51526 GCA_009831015.1 Picea engelmannii | reverse complement strand
TTCCACAGGGGGAAAGAATCAACATTATAAGAGAAGCCCATTCTTCTCTTATTGTTGGTCATTTTGGTGTAGGCAAGATAGTGGCTAATTTGCAAAGATACTGCTACTGGCCTAAAATGAATGAAAGTGTTTCAAGATATGTTCAAGGATGTTCGTTATGTGCCACAAGTAAACCTAGCAATTGAAAGTTGGGTTTGTATACTCCACTTTCGGTTCCTTCTCGTCCTTGGGAAAGCATTTCCATGGACTTTGTAGGAGGTTTACCTATGTCTAGACGAAATCAGGATTATCTTTATATTGTGGTTGATCGATTTAGCAAAATGTGTATTTTGATGCCTTGTACAAAGCAGGTTACAGCTGAACAAACGGCACAAATGTTTTTTCAAAATGTTTGGGTGCATTTTGGATTGCCTAAGTCCATTATTTCTGATCATGATTCTCGATTTGTTGGAAGTTTTGGGTCGAGTTTATGGGCACTCATGGACACCAAACTAAAAAAAAGCACAACTTTTCATCCGCAAACAAATGGTCAGACATAAGTGGTAAATCGAACAGTGGTGCATCTTCTTCGTGCTTATTGCAGTAAGCATCCTAAACTTTGGGATGAGCATTTACACTACATTCAGCATGCTTACAATCGAGCTAAGCACTCTTCAACTCAAACGTCGCCATTTGAAGCATGTTTTGGCTATTTGCTTAAATCTCCTTTAGATTTTATCTTTGGGAAGGATATTGCTATCGATGGTCAATATGACATTGATAGGGCAGAAAAGTTCATTGAACAAATTCAGTCGATACATCAAATGGTGCAAGAGCAATTGTAAAAGAGTCAAGCCAAGTACAAGACGAGACATGACAAGCATCGTGTTGATCACAGTTTCCAAGTTGGAGATGAAGTTTGGCTTTACATCAGTAAGGAAAGGCTTAAAGGAGAAGGTAAAAAACTCAAACCAATTCAATATGGTCCTTTCAAGATTATCAACAAGATTGGTAACAATGCCTTCCGTTTAGATTTGCCTGCTTATATGCAAATGTATGCAGTTGTTAATGTTGAGAATTTGAAATTGTATGAGCCTCCGTTGATTGATGATCAAGGAGAGCATATTAAGATTCCTTCTCTAGATGATTTTTCCCCAGAATATCTTACAGAACCGCATGAAGACACCATCCTTGACAGGAGAATGCGAACTTCAAAACGAGGAAATGTGGAGTATCTTCGAGTTGGTCTTAAAGGTACAAATCCAAGCAAAGCCAAGTGGATTGAGGTGGGAAGAGTGAGGGAACTATACCCTCATCTTCAAATAGAGTGAAACTAGTCTTTTGGAGGTCCAAAAGCTTTCCAATGGGGAGGTGTGATCAGGGGATCAAATTTTGCTCAAAAATTCAAAGTGCTCAGAATCACTTCAAATCGAACGAGAGCGTAGGCCTCGTCGTTATGAACCCAACACAACTCATTTGCGTTCAAACGGATGTTGGGAGCGAGAGATATCGCGTTTTGTTCAAAATGGCAAACAGGCAAAAAAAGGGGTGCTGACTGTATAGTCTGTACGGACGCTGACATGGCAGGTCGTATGGCACGTGGCAGGGTTTTATTTGCACAGTTGGCAAGTGACATGGCTTATTTGCAGTGAATGGAATGGTGACACGTGGTCCAATCAATGGCCACCACGTGTCCCCTATTTATTGGTTTAAAATTTATTTGGAGTCCACCGGAATCGACCCCGTGACCTCCACCCGCATGCAAAGCTTTGGCAAAGACCACCAACCAACGTACCACCATAGTGTTTCTTAACACTATATGGTGCGCATTACATTTGAATTGAAATAATGTATGTATGGGCGGGGGGTCGGGCTGGGGCCTAGCCCCAGCCCGTGGTTATGTGTATTGTAATATGGCCACGATTTAAACCCTTTACGTGCACATTTAAAACTATACCCCGGTCACATGTTGAGTTGTAATATGACCACAGGCGTGGGCATATGTTTTAAAATAGCCTTGTTTCTATGGTCGCGGTCACATGTTTGTTGCCATATGACCATTGAACACGCGCGCGGGTACACATTGGTTTGAATTCGGTTCAACGGTTATGGCCTTTACTTTTAAACGCACGGTCATATGGGTCATATGACCTTGCCCTTGGCGGTTAGGGGCTAGGTTCGCCCATAACCATCCTATAGTTTGCACGGTTCGTGCGGTTGCACCCGGTGCCAAGTTTTTATGCTTTAAAATGCGTGTGGGCTAGGTTGAGCCAACAGGGGTGCGTTTTGTAGATGCAGAGACAACAAGCTTGAAGGGGGGACGTCCAGGAAGCCTATCTTCTTCAATTTTTGGCCAAACGAGGTGCCGAAAAAACCTAGCTAGGGGTTTTTGGACGTTCTGAAGCCATTGGAGCAGTCTACTTGGCATTTTGAGCATTGTAAAGCACATTTTTTAGCACTTTGAGCAAATAATACAAATGATCCATTGGAAGCTGGACCAGGAGATGTAGCCCAAGAGAAGGGTGAACTCCTTTATCATTTGTTGTGTTATGTGTTTTCTGTTCACTGATTTTGTTGGTGTTTATATGCATCTTGAATGAGTAAATCCTATTAAAGTTGTGTTGCAAAGTTGATCCATTTGCATTTTAACACATAAATTTAACTTGCAAATATTTTCAAGAATACAAGTCTTCTTCATTTTTAGATCAGGTAATGTAGTTTGACCCACACCTTAAGAGCATTTTTAGTGCCTTTGATCTTATGCTCCTAGATGTGCACTTGTGATGTAACTATATGAGTACTCCACATTCTAGTTATTATATCCATTACATCTAGATTTTAGAGCCATAAACGGTTAAAAATAAATGGAATGGGACCATAGTCGAGGGTTTCCTTCAACTAGAGAAGAATAGGTATGTGATCTGAAGCTAGCCAAGAAATAATTATAGATGAAGTTGTAAAAACGCTTACAAGAAAAGAACTATGAACTAGGAATCTATCAAGTTTGGTAGTTATGTGTCATGGGGCAATCCGTTTGTTGGTCCATATAAATCTTCCCCTTAGAGGTTTAATATCTACTAAATCCTAGGAAGATATTTAATCTTCCATACATTCCGTGAATGGATCCCTAACTATACTCCCTCCCTTTTTTTCTACTTGATTGAGAGTGGTGTTAACATCCCCGACAATTATATTATTTTCCCTAAAATATGACCCTCTTAGATCCAATAGGGAGTCCTAGCATTCCAATTTTAAGAATAAAGAGAGGGCACATACACATTAAATAATATTATAAATCTTTTACAATTGTTGATGTTCAAGACTTGTAAGAATCCAATGTTGGGTTTGTTGACTGGTGATTAAATGGAAGATATAATTATTCCACAATGTGCATAGTCCCCTAGAATCCACCCTAACAATTACTGCTTAAACTTAGCTTTGTTTCCAAAACATTTTGCATTTACTCGGGACTTTGTCAGTCACTAACTTAGCCTACTGGAGTAGAAGAACCGTGGAATTTTCTATCTTGATTAAATCTATTACTGATCCATATCTATATTTGCTTCCCAATCCCTTGCAATTCCAAGAGACAATGTTCAACGTTTACATGAGGGTTTATGGACCCCATCTTCAGGTGGGATAATACCAATTTGAGTCCTTGTGTTTCTTGTTGGGATTCTAGGGTGTATCTGATCCATAGTTGATCCAGGAGGATCTAGGAATGCTCACAAAGGTCCAGGAGGATCTGGAACGTCCATAGAGGTCCAAAATGGTTCAGAAATGCTCAAAATTTAAATATACGAAATACTAAAAAAAAATGCCAACAATGCATAGACCTCGGCGATAGATTTCCAAAGGCGTAAAAATCACATCAAATGGAGTTCATATGCAAAAGTTATGAGTGGTCAAAGTTAAAGTCAACTTGATCAAAAGAACAAATTCAAAGGGGAAAGGTGACATGTGTCACCACTGGAAGGGTGACACTTGGCACATGACCGTACAGGTCGTACAGATGATGTGGCCACACCCCAGGGTGCCACATGGACTGACCGCACGCTAACTAGGTAGGTGTGTTGGCAACTTATGTGGTCCAATTACATGTTGACACATGGAAATGGATAGCCAATTAGAAGTTGCCATGTGGCAGCCTCCCATTGGCCATTAATGGTTTAAGTGCATTAAAAATTTATGGAGTCAAGGGAGGTCAAACCCACGACCTCCATAATCCTTTTTTTTCCACAAAAAAAATTCCCAATTTATATTACATATATAAATGTGTTCTCGACTCGAGAAGAATACACAGTTGCTAATTCTGTTATGTCAAAAGCACAAAAACAGAGTAAAAAATACAAAGAGGTGTGTGTTGATAGACCATGTGGTCTATGCAGTTCGTTGCATGTGAGAGACTGGATCAGAAATACCAAGAATGTAGGTGATGTCGTAAACTGACAGTGATGGAAATAGATATGAGAAACATGTCTGCTAGAGTTGCAAGTTCAGGGCTCTTATGCCTCAATATGTGCTCCATCTACGAACCATTATAATAGTTTCAAACCTCTCGAAGCACTGGGACTTGAGAAGATTTGAGAGCTCGACTGAAATAGATGTGATAGGAGCAGGTCAGATCTTGGAGATGGATAGCAGACATAATCCTAGAAAAGTTTTAAAGCAAGTGTTGGGCCCTCCTGCCCATCCACCCAGATGTTGTAGTTGATTGTTCCAGGTTGCATCTTGAGCGCAGTCTTGGATAATGAATCAACTTCTTTGTTGGAATCTCGGTAAATATGTTTGAAGCTTAACATATTGAAGAAAGATTGGAGATGATTGATCCTTGCCTTCTAGCCGAAGAGGGAGACGACCTAAAGTTTGTTTTTATTGTTGAGCCAGTCTATGACAATGTGAGAGTCCCCGTAAAGATGGAGAGAAGTTATATTAAGCCTGGAGGCGAGAAGAAGTGATGCCTAGGCACCCAACAGTTCTGCTATGGTGTTAGAGCCCTGTCCGCAATTATATGTCCACCTGTAATGAGTATTGGTTGTGATATGAAGCACTCCTCATGTGCCACTTTGCATACCATTAGATTGAGAAGCTCCATCAAACCAGCCTATGGGGGTCTTTTTTGGGGTGGGGGGCATGTGCTTGATGGATTTCCCCATAGCTCTTGGGTGGATGGCGTTCCAGGTATGGTATAGACTGAGATATTTATAGGCAATTGAAGTGGTGGATGGGGTTCTATTTTCAAAGATGTAGTTATTTATTTCTGTCCAAATAAACCAACAGACCATGGGGGGGGAGATTTAGGGAGAGAAAGGAGATTTTAGATTAGTTCTCGATGCAATCTAGAAAACTGAGACCATCCCATGTATAGTTTAGGTCGAGGGTTGTTGTGATAGTAGCCCAGAGGGATCTGGCGAATGCACATTGAATGAATATATGTTGTGCAGATTCCTCTTCTAGATAGCATAGATGGCAAATGTTAAGGCCAATCCATCCTTTTTTTTGGAGGACGTCCCAACTATTGATCTTATTAACAAGAGTGAGCCAGAAAAAGAGCTTATTTTGAGTGGTAAGCTCCAGGACCAGAGGCAATGTCTCCAACCACCTGTTGTAATGAGCCAAGTGTGGTTTGCAATTTCTGTGTATACATTCTGCATTGTCAGGTAGCCAGTTCGATCACCCCTTGTCCACGTTCGTTGGTCATCTAATGTAATAAGTCGGATGCCCGTGTTAGCAATATGTTGGCAGAAGGAGTTCCACTTAGCCGCTAAATTGGGAGGGAGCCCAAGTTTGAGGCTGGATTTCCATGTGTTGAGTAAAGAGTTCGATCAGCGGCCTGTGGCTGCTTGGAAGAGGAAATATACTTGTTTTGAATTTAAATTGGAAATAAGATCAGGGGAGAGGTCAGAGAAAGTTTCCATGCCTGTGATTCGATCTTTGCCCAGGACTATGGAGTGTCCCAAGCCTAGAAGCTAGCATAGAGAATTTTTGAGCCAGCTCGCGGATTTGTTGATATTCTTCCAGAAGGGTGAGACCGATCTCGGAGGTGGCGTAGTAGTTATGAACCAGGAGGCTAGAGAAGTATGAGGCATATATTTATCTTTAATTATAGAATGATAGATCCCTAAGTGAGTTAAAGCACGCCAAAAGGAGTTGGTCGCCAAAGCCTGGGTAGAGTGTAGGGGATTTTGGATCCCCCAGCCTCCTTTCTTTTTTGGTTTTGCAAGAGTTTCCCAATTGCACAGGTGTTGGTGAGCATGTGTTGAGCATCCCAACTAGAGAAAGGAAAAGGAAAGATTCCTTAGCTTGTATAGCATAGAGTTGGGAATGGATGTTAGGGCCATCCAGTAGATAGATTGGCCCTCCAATACATCTTTGAGGAGGGCGTATCGGCCTCTTAATGTGAGCCAGTGGTTGCACTAGTGGCCAATTCTTTTTTCAACCTTAGCAATAAGCCAGTTCCAATCTGAAGATTTTAGAGAATCATCTTTGATGAGGTATTTGAGATACTTGAAGCCTTTAGAGAGGTGCACAAAGTTGTTAGGAAGGAGTGCTTTAAGCAGGGCGATCTCATGGTCCATAAGGTTTGCATGGTGGAAAGTGGATTTGTTCTAGTTGATCAAGAGTCCAGAGGCTTTGCAAAAGGTTTTCAACAGATCAATGATCTCTGTCCATTATTGTATGGAGCCATTTGTCGTGATGAGCACATCATCAACGAACAATAGATGTAAGATTTTTAAAATTTTGGGGACTTTAATCCCAGTGATCTTCCCTTCAGATTGGCTTTTTTTAGGAAGCAAAGAAAGACCTTCCATGGCCAAAATAAAGAGAAGGGGAGAGAGTGGGCAACCCTACCTCAAACCTTTGCCGCTGCGGAAAAAAAAAAGAGGGTTCACCATTCACTAAAACTGAAAAGTTGGCAGTTGTTACTCCACACATGATCCATTTGATGAAGTCAAGATTAAAACCATATTTGATGAGAATTAATCTAATAAAATCCCAATCTAAATAATCAAATGTTTTTTTCAAGTCTAGCTTAAGGATGAGGGCCTTTGAATTTTTTGTCTTGATGTTGTGTAGACACTCATGGGTCGTGCCTATGGTGTCTGAGATCTGTCTCCCTTTTAAAAAACTGAGTTCTTCGCCAGAGAGAGCTTGCAAGAGGATGGGCTTGATCTGGTTGGCAATGACTTTTGTTATCAATTTGTAGTAGAGGTTGCATAATGCAATCGGCCTGTAGTCCCCAAAGGTGGAGGGGTTGTTTGCTTTAGGGATGAGAGTCAAGAACGTCAAGTTGAGGGCACATGTGATATTTCCGCGGAGTTTGGAGTCTTCAACAAGCTCGAGGAGGTCGGATCTAATAAAATCAAAAAACTGCAAGAAGAATTCGAGAATCCAACCGTCTGGGCCTAGACTTCTGTATTTGTTGAAAGATTAAAGGACCACATGGACCTCTTGAAGTGTGCATGGACAATTCAGTGAGTTTGATTCATCTATTGTAACAAAACGAGGAAATATCTTTGCAACTAAAACAAATTCTTGAAGATGGGTGAGCGTAGGAGCTGCATAAAAAAATTTGAAATGTGTAGTGGCCTCCGATTTGAGTGTTGGTTGACCTCTGTGGGTGGCACCCGAATCGTCTTGGATATCCTAGATGTGCTTCTTGTTCAGTATGGAGCTAGCGTATTGGTGAAAAAAAATCGTATTGAGGTCTCCTCCTTTGATCCATGTCGCTCTGTTGTGCTAGCGCCATCGAGCCTCTTCCGCTAATAGAAGTTTATTTTTGTCCAATTCCAATTGTTGCAAAAGGAGGGTATTGTCACACATTCTTCCCGAAGGTGAATCCTCTAGGAGAAGGTTCTGTATGCTGAGTTCTAAGTCCATCATCCTCGCTTGATTTTGTAATTGGTGATAGTGGGCCCACTGTTTGATGCGATCTTTAAGATTTTTTAGTTTATGAACCAGGCGGATTTGGGGATCTGGATCAAAGTTGTAGTAGGGGGAGGTCCAGACTTCCTTAACAATTTTAATGAAGGAAACCTCTTGGAGCCAGCAGGAATTTAATTTGAATGGGCGAGCTGATGGAGAGTGCGTGGTTTCCATTTGGAGAAAGTCTGGAGCATGGTATGAGAGATATGGGTATTGTACCCATGAGTGGATCTGATCATCCCGAGTAGCCAGAGATTCGGATACAAGAATCTTGTCCAGTCTTTTTTTTATGCCTGCAGTGCCTACATGACCATTACGCCGAGTCGGGACAATGGTCGTTGGTGAAATATTAACCAGAGCATATGCTTGGAAGAGTTTGTTGAAGTAGGAAGCCAATGGATCCATGGAGAATGTTGATCCCCAAACTTCGCTTGCATTAGGAGTGAGATTCAGATCTCCAACAATGATGAGGTTGGCAAGGTCGAGGAGCCCTCGGTTAGCCACCTTATCCCAAAAAAATCTGCGCTCAGAGCAAGGTGCATAAATGTTGAGGAGGGAGATAACAGTGTTGTTCCAGAGACATGTACCGGTGAGAAGAATACCACCACTGCAGAGATGAGGGGTGAGGTCAAAAAGGGAGGGATCCCAAGAGACAACGAGGCCACCAGAGGTACCATTGGAATCTACAGAGCTGGTCAACCAAGTCAAGTGGAACGGATTCAAGAAGGATCTGGCTTTAAGGACATTCACCATGGTTTTCTGTAGGAAGATGATGTTTGGAGTAGTTTCGGATGGAAGTCTTCTGAACGAGGCAGTTTTCAGGGACCCCCCAACCCCTCTTATGTTGAGTGAGAGTAGGATCATGGTTTTTCTCTGGCAAGGGCTTTTACACCTCTAATCACCCCAATGTCTGAGTGTGAAGAAGAACCATCTTTTCTACGTGCACTTCTTGTTTTGATCGGTGAGTGTACTAGGCCTTGTCCCTTTGACCAGGTAAATTCGTTATCCAAACTCGGATTTTGTGCCTCAGGGTAGTCCTGAGTCTTGCCCTGAGCCAGAGGCTTGAAGGTCTTATTTCCTCTGTATATTGGAAGGGGGTGGGGGAAAGAATCTCCCTGTAGGATCGGAGGAGAGTGTGGAGGACACTTCCTGGGGTGTTGGTTCCAATTTCCAAGTCACAATAAGAGATATTGTAGGGTTCTTCTAGAGGGGAAAGTATAAGTGGAGCCGGGTTTGTGGCTACTGTGATTAATATGGGGGAAGGGGAGGAGATGAGGAAGGGTTGGGCAGAGTAATGTGAGTTTGTGTTGTTTTGGGCTAGGGGAGACTCAGTATTGGGGGATTCTCAGAGGAGCTTAGAAGGTGGGAGATGTAGTTGTTGTTGTGGTTCTTGTTGGATGAGGGGGGATAGAGGGGAGTGGGAGGTATGTGGAGGGGAGGTAGGCGCTAGGGTCGGGGGAGAGGTGTTATGGGAGGGAGGTGAAATGACATGGGAGAGGGAGGGTTGGGTGTCCAAAAGATCCTTTTCCCAGCTAGTCAGAGTTGAAAAGAGAGTGGGACAGATGCATTTTAGTTTACTTGTGATGGAGTCTGAAACCTATGAATCTTCATATTCTAAAGGAACAAGATAGCTGGTATGAGTGTTCAATTCCAGAGAGCCAGAGCGGGTGGAGATTTCCAGCATAGTATCTTCAGATGGTTCTTCTTCCATGAAGCACGTGCAGTGTTTCCTAAGGTGTCTGGTTCATCTGCAGAGTGTACATTTGAAGGGAATGTCGAGTTAGTCGAGTTTTTGGCAAGTGTGGTGCCCTCGCCATTTGATGTCGATGGATTCCAGCCGCCCCTCATGGATGTCAAGCTCCACCAGTGCCTTTGCTACCTTTTTGACTGGTGCAATGATGGCTTCTTTGTCTATGCTAATAAATCATCCCAGTGAGTTCCCAACGGCCTCTAGAGCTTTGGCATTCTAGAGGTGTAGTGGCAAGCCAAGGAGCAGAATCTAGAGGTGTCGAAGTTGGAAGTAGTATTGAGTGGGCTCGAAACTGACCCTCCAACGTTTCAGCATGAGACTAGTTCTGTCTATCACCCATAGTCGCTCTAGGATGTGAGTGGCATTCTCTACAAAGTGAAAATGGAAGTTGTACCAGCCTCTCGGGAGATAAGAGATCTCTGGAGTATAACCTAGAAGGGGGGTCCAAGTTGTTCTCACCCAGTCTGCGATATATGATCTGCATAGATGCTTGTATGATAGGCGGCCTACAATTGTGCAGAGGGCCAATGAAACCAAGTCTTCCAGGCCGATGTCCTCCCCGAGTACCATTTTCTTCTTCAGTTTCTTGGATCGCCACGGCTTGGGAGTCGGGTGGCTATCGTCAGATAAGTGGAGTCTGGCCTTTGGTCAGGGTCCTGAGAAAGGTCCATATTGCTCAGTGGGAGGACAAGCATGGTGTGGGGAGGTAGTAAGGTGAGGAGAAGAGGGCATAATGTGGGGGACAGGAATAAAGTGTGGGGTAGGCATTTGGGTAAGCAACCAATAGGGTGGAGAGGGTGTAATGTGAGGGACATGCGTAATATGGGGGCCATGCATTTGGGTAAGCAACTGATAGGGTGGGCTAGGAGCGGGGTTAGGAGGATTCACTGTTTGTGTAGTCTGGGGAGTGGGAGTGGGTGGGGTAGGGGCAGGGGGTGTCTGAATGAACTGATAAGGAGGATTGGGAGGGGGTGCAGAGTGCAGAATCTAGTGGAAATGGTGTGAGGAGAGTGCATTCACGGTGTTAAATAAACCCACGCTCCTCCAATGTGTCTCATATGTTGCGCTCATGAGTACATTGACTTCTGCTTCCATTGCAAGGAAAACAAGGGGGAAGCCAGAGGAGACAAAAAATAACTGGCTGATAGTAGGTGGAAAATGGTTGGTAAGGGGACAGTGATAGGATGGTTGTGCAGGAGCAACAAGAGGTTGTTGGGGGAGGGGAAAAGTCTACAGTGGGGGTAGGTCTCGACCCAATGATGGCAGTTGTGTGATCAGGTCCGCCATTGTTTCCAATTTCGAGGAAAAACTCAACTGGATCAAAATTCGTGAGGATACAAGCCCTTGCACGTCAGTTTCGAGCCCACTCAAGACTACTTCCGACTTTGACACCTCTGGATTCTACTCCCTGGCTTGCCACTACACCTCTAGAATGCCAAAGCTCTAGAGGCCATTGGAAACTCACTGGGACGATTTATCATCATAGACAAAGAAGCCATCACTGAACCGGTCAAAAAGGTAGCAAAGGTACTGGTGGAGCTTGACATCCACGAGGGGCTGCTGGAATCCATCGACGTCGAATGGTGAGGGCACCACACTCGCCAAAAACCTTGCCAAGCCTTTGTTGCCAATATTCCATACAAGTGATGTTTACCTATATATGGCGCCACATTATTTTATTATTGGTCAAAGGATTATCCAGCTACAAAAAGGGCCGAGGGCCCAATCCTTTGACCCATACATACATATATTATCATATGATCAAATGGTGTGACCATGGTAACTCGCAGGGATTCCAAACCAACTAAATATTATATATAAAATATATGGTTGTATAACCATATAACAAACAAAAACCATGCCATAAAATATAGCAAGGTCAACAGAATTTGATCCCGTGACCTGCCAATTAAATGCGCCAACACTTAACCAACTCTTTTACAAGTACGAGTTTATTAGGAGCCTGCCTAATAAATATTTATTAATTGCCTATTATTCCAGAAAGGAGTTAAGGGGTCCACACCCTATTTAATGATGCACAAACCAAGGCAAGGGAGGATCATAATTGCACAGATTATGTCTCGAACTGTGTGCCCGAGGGTACAAGGACTTTGAGGCTACATCATAAAGCATGCCGAGAGGTCCCTTGACGGAATTTTAAGAACTGTATACTCATTTTCACAATTTTTCGCAAGGAATCCAACGATGCATTTTGTTTCTGCATTTGAGAAACACGTAAAAGGGCCATTGTAAAACACAAGCATTTGAGCACTAATAAAGAGTTCTCTATTGGAAGCGAATTCGAAGACGTAGCCCAAATTGGGTGAACTCCGTTATCAAACTTGTGTATGTGATTTCATTATTGTTGTTCATTTTGTGCTCAATTATTTGTAAGTCTTTTATCATTAAAGTGTATTTAGTTAGAAAAGTATTTCACATGTAAATTGAAAACAATCAAGTGATCACTATTATTTCGAAGATCAAGTAGATGTTTATATGTATTTAAACTAATCAGCATCTAAGGATTTTTTAGATCGATAGTAGTTTATTGACTTAACTCTTTCTCCTTTTATGCTATTACCTCTCTTTTTTCTTTGTGGGGATTTCTTCCTACTCTTTTTGGGGATTTCCCTTTTGTGATATGCTCTTCCTTATCCACATTCAATCCCTCAACATCCTCATGCTAGAAGCTAGGATCAATATTAGTAGAGAAAGGATCTTTACTTGGGGACTTAGGGAATTCCTCGCCTTGGTTAGGGATGTTCCTTTCCATTGTAGGGGAAAGGACAAAATCTAGTTTTTCCTCCATAATTAGAGGGTTTCTAGTAGATATGGCGTTAAACATGGGAATTCCAACTATTTATGATGTAGGGACATTATCTCCATCTGCAATAATTTCATACCGATTTCGATCTAGACTTAGTGCCACTCCCTGAGGTCATTTTGAAGAATTTTCTTTGGCTCCAGTTACTAGATCTTTGCATGTGCCTAACATGGTTGATTATCTAGGAACTTTCTTCGATCTAGAGGGTTGTGAGACTATGCTTGATGTGGGTACTTGCTTAGACTATGCTACATTATTTGCTTGCTTGTTGTTGGGCTTCTTCTTTCTTACTTGTTTCTATTGATCATCTTTTCTCAAGAACCTTGGTCTTTAGGGAAATTTTTTGCAAAGTACCCATATTCATGGCACTGTTTCCATTTAAAAGGAAGCTATTTGTAATCCACATGTCGAATTTGCTTCCAGTCATCAAGAGAAAGTTGGATTGCTTATGGTAAAACTTTTTCGAGAACAACTTCTACACATATATGAGCACATGCAAACATGTTGTTTCTTGGCTCAACTTTGTCAATATATGCACCCAAAGTATTCATGATACTTCACAAAACATAATCATTCTAGCAATGAAGCGAGAAATGAGGAAATCAAACCCAAACGTGGACGATCGAAGGGATATCATTATTAAGGTTGAAATCAGGGGTCCATGTGTTTAAATATAACCCTTTTGTCCCATAAAAATAAGGACCACTTCTAAATATTAAATCCTTGTCTTCCTTAGTTTTAAAAAAGAAGGGATAAAATCTTTTTTCGCAAAAGTAATGAGAGAGCTTACAGTTTATTAATCCTCCCCAGATCTTCTAATCCAAATTGTCATAGCATGAGGGGAGGGCCAAACACCAGTGAACTATCCAACTAACGACCTATCCGCTAGTTTTAGAGCCATTTGACAAGCATTAAAGGCAGAACGAGAACTTCCAAAATCACATCCAACTTCTTAACAAATCTTGAAGGAGGGATTTTCATAACTCTGCTCAACAAGGAGACCAGAGCTCAGAAGGCATCGACTTTAGAAACATGAGACAGGGGGGAGGGGGGAGGAGCCACTCCCCCCGACAATGGAATCCATGGAGGAATTAGGGGCACCCATAACACTAGGGTTTCAAGCACTAAAGTGTAACAACTTCCACTACATATATATTTATATGTGTTACCACTTAACTATAGACCCTTTTGATAAGGGAACTTACATGCACAACTTCACTAGAATGTCTTACGATGTTGTTTTCCTTTTATTATGGAAAAATGTCATTTTTTCATTTTCAAATTAAAAACAAAAACACCCATTACTTCCATCCATAACCAACCTAAAATGATGTCGAAGTTTTCACACATAAAGTACACTCAGAAATTGGAATTTAGACACATAATCGACAAAGGACATTTGTAAACTTTTTACTTAATATTATTTTTCATTAAAAATTAGCTTTTAAATTGTAATTATATTTGGTTTAAAAAATTGCAATCCAATAACCAACTCAACATTAACTATGATAATAGATTTTCTTCAATAAAGCCTTTTACTTGTAATTTGGTGATAACACTAAAGCTAAAACTAATCATAGTAAAACGGAAGCCATTTTCAGTTTTAGTCAAAAGATGCCATTGTTACTTTAAAAAAAAAAAAGAGTCATCGTGCTCAAAGTACAAAAGTACCACCCTAAATAAATAAATAAAAAATGACATTTTAAAATATCTATTTTTCAAAAATAATTTAGAACCTTGGCAACCTGTCGTCGGTACCCTTTTATATCTTTCAACTTGGAATATCTTTAATCATTTTTTAATAAAAGTCCCACTAAGCTTGTATGTCGTGACTCCTCCGAGAATCCTTTTTGGTGGCGTAATGATAAATTTAAATCGAAGCGGAAGCCATTTTTAATTTTATATCGAGGGAAACAAAATATTTCAATAATATTTCCTTATTAACATATTTGTATAAGCTTCAACTTTATTATTTTATTTTTTTCAAATGAAAAATTTCCCAAAAAATTATATTAAATAATTTTGATGACATCTTCAGAAAATGACCAGTCTGAAACTGAAATTTCCGCAAAATACAGAGCCAATCCAGCATGGAGATTACATGGCCTATAACTAGGTTGCCCAAGCAGATCTTAACACTAGGCTTAGTTAAAATATCCGGTTACAAACAAGAACTGATTTTAGAGAAATATTTGCCTTATCGGTGATTTAAAAAAGTGAAGACGATTGAAAATACCAAACGAGAAAAGTAAGAGGATAAATTAAAAGATGTCCACTTGGAAGGTAGGACCAGCATTTTCACCATCCCAAGTGTAGTAGGAAATCCTTCCTTTAGGAGTCGTGAGGGCTTGTTTGGATAACTGATCTGCCTCTCCATTTGCTTCTCGGTAAATGTGTTGAAAATGTAAGCCTTTGAAGGTGGAAATCAAATCTTTTATTCTGCTTTTCCAAGCTTCAGTACTGATAATTTGGAGGTTCCCTTCCTGCTTAAGCCACTGAATGACAACTTTGGAATCCCCCAGTACCTGAATATATTGAAGATTTAGCAACTTTGAAATAGTTAACATAGCCCATGCTCCTAATAGCTCGGCTTTTGTATTTGTTCTGTCCCCACAATTAAATAACCAACGATAAGCTTGCAAGTTTGGGCACTTTATAGCTCCCCCGCTCCACAACTCGAGCCTCCAGTTAACGCAGCACCATCAAAAAAAGTTATAGCATAACTAGTCCTCCTTATTATTGAACTCAGTCTTAGTCCTTTATCAATGCTGACTAGCGAGTAAATATTCAGTGTTTTTAGTATCTTATAGGTGACAGCCCAATCATTTGGATGCAAATCCTCAAACAATGACTTGTTTCTCTCTTTCCATATAAACCAACAAGTTAAGATCGGTACTCTTTTTGGAATTTGTTTATTTAGCACCCAAGAATCCATACAATCTGTTATAGCTAGGCCTTCCCATTTGAGGTTACATTTGAGCAGCAAGGCACTTTTTTCCCAAACCGAACGAGTGAAGACGCAATCAATGAATAAATGTTTTATATTTTCTGCCATGAATCCACACAGGCAACATCTACTCGGTCCAGCTGTTCCTTTTTGTTGTAACATGTCCCAAGTTGGAATTTTAGAATGAGTAGCTAACCAAAAGAAGCAATTTACCTTGAGGGGAAGTCGCCATTTGCAGAAATTTCTTTGCCAGCCGAGCTTCACTGGAAGAATTTGTGTAGATAGGAGAGCATTATAAACACGTTTGATTGATAATTCCGTGCTTTTTCCATCACCTGACCACATCAGAGCGTCTTCCATAAATGGTTTTATAACTATGCCAACAACATTTAAATTACCAGTATAATCTATCCAACTGATCGCCTGCATTCATGACAATTCCAGATTGTTGTTGGTCATCCAAATGGTGGCTGTCGTAACTGGTTCATGGTTGTCCATGCTTGCGCTAGAGAGAAAATACCTATGTTATTAATATGAGAAATTGAATCAGTTGGAAGGAGAGAACTTTCTCCTAGGCCAAGGACCTTATCTTTGCCTATCGGTATATCATGACCTGCGCCTAGGATCCAGCTGATCCAGTTGAGGATAATAGGAACAGTGCGAACCAGGTTAGACCAAAATCGGGAAGCGAAGTTTAATAAATGCCTTGGTTTCCTGAGCCAACTAATGAGTGGAGAATTGTGAAGATATTTATCCACTATCACCCGATGGCAAAGACAGTCTTCATGTAACACACTACAGAGAGAGGAGGTAATCATAGCTTTGTTAAAAAAAGGAGGTTACTCAGCCCTCATCCCCCTAGCTTCTTCAGTCTAGCTAAGACTTTCCACCTGCATAAATGATAATGAGTGTTTGTCGAGAGACCATTCCAGAGAAAGTGTAATATCACTCTTCTAATCCGACTTATAATCGAACTGGGCAGTGACTCCAATGCCATCCAATAGACTGGTTGAGCTTCAAGAACATATTTTATCAAGAGGAGTCTGCCTCCCAAGGGCAACCACCGATTACACCAAGTCCCCACTTTCATTGTAAATTTAGTAATTATCCAGTCCCAGTCACTTGCACGTTGCACCCCTGTCTTTAGATGGTAGCCCAAGTACTTGAATCCTCCTGCGAGAGAACTAAAGCTAAAGGGGAGAAGTCGTTTAAAGGAAAGTAGTTCTGCCTCTGATAGACCTTCGAATAGAACACTGGTCTTTGAGGGGTTTAGAGTCAGTCCAGATGCTTTGCAAAATAAGTCAATTACCTTAAATATTTCATCCCATTCGCTTAGACTTGCCTTTGACATAATTAAAACATCATCCACAAAAAGGAGATGTACGACTCTCATCATCCTTGACACTTTAATCCCTGATACTGTACCTCTTTCCTTGTTGGTTTTAAGTAATAAGTCAAGGCCTTCCATTATCAAGAGGAAGAGCAAAGGCGACAGTGGGCATCCTTGGCAAATACCCCTTCCACGTCTAAAAAAGTCAGTAGCCTCTCCATTAATTAGCACTGCAAAGGAGGTTGAGTTTACACAGGACATAATCCAGTTAGTCATTTGAAGCCCTGTTCCAATTTTTAGTAGAATCAGTCTTATGAAGACCCTATCAACACTATCAAAGGCTTTTTTTCAAATCGAGTTTTGATACGAGAGCTTTCAATTTTATTTTATTTTATACTATGCAGGCTCTCATGGGTTGTACCTATAACATCTTGAATGTTTCTACCTTTTAGGAAACCCATATGTTCTAAGGATAGTGCCTTTGAGAGGAGCGGTTTTAGGCGATTAGCGATAACTTTGGAAATAATTTTGTCGACAAGATTGCAAAGGGAGATAGGGGGGAAATCATCAAAGGAGGAAGGATTATTTGCTTTGGAATTAGAGTAAGGAAAGTAGCATTTAGGCCTCCCAGAATAGCTCCTAAGATTTTGGACTCTTCCACCATTGCCAAAATATCCTCCTTGACAAGATCAAAAAAGTAGGCAAAGAATTCGTGTAACACCCCCTTTCAAACAGGGCAGGTGCTACATCGCGGAATAACAATCTCATACTTAATTCTATATATAAGACATGCATTTAAGCAAATGAAACACATTTAAACTCATAGTAACCATAAGAATTACTGCTAGTATAAATAATCAATGGCTTTAACATTAATTCGTACGCACAACAGAATACATGATAAATATAAATACACAGACATGCAAAAAAGTAATTAAAACATCATCTGGTACTTATCTTTGAAACGGTGGTAATTCCACCAACCAGGTGCAGGCCTTCCATGAACCTCCCAGCCTTAGACCACACTACTCATCAAGCTCAACATTGGGTCACCCCCGAGCTGGGACTAAGCTCCACCCTCAAGGCAAGGAATCCTAGGCTAGGTTGAGGTTACAGAGAAAACACCCAATCACAAGGAAGGATTCTCTCCCAGGTACCACTTATGCCCACTGCCCACAGACTCTCCTTCCCCACATGTATGTTCCAACCCAGGAGTATACACCTTCTCTGTCACCTAGACAGTCCTTCGGTTGCTAACCTCCCTTGCCTTGGGTTTTAGCAACAGACCGGACAGGAAGTCTCCGAGCTCTGTGGCAACTACAGGGTTCCTTCCAGGAGTTCTCTCCTTCCTCTGTGCACTCTCTCACCTGGAGAGAGTCTCTCACAGGCCCATCTACCTGTTCTTCCAAATTCAACCACCTCTCTCACCTAGAGAGAGTGTTGTACAAACTGGCCAACAAGCCGCACAGGATCAAACACCACACGTCCACCACAATCAACAGGAATCTAGACACGAACACCCCAGAGCAGCTACAGACATGTGCAACAGCATAACCAAGCTTAGCAGGGACGGGACACTTCCGTTTTCTCAGTCTAGCAACACGGGATAGAATCACACTCTGGATTCTCAGGGATGCGTGACGAGTTGTCCACGCAGGGGTCGATTCAGACTCCATGGTTTAGAACAGAGAAGGGGTGTACCGGCTTTCTAGAACAACCACAGACTTTTTCCTGAAATCAACATAGGCTTCTGGTTCAGGGGATGTATGGTTCAAAAGATGCACGAGGTCTCCTGCAGAGGTCGGACCGGTTCACACTCAGACGGTCGGGTAGAATGGGGGAGGAACGCCCAAAACGGCTCATCTCAGCCATTTTATTTGCATGCGCCTGGGTTGACACTTGTCACCCATGCAACTGCATGCGTTCCTTCCATTTGAAAGTTGCTTGTCCTTCCAAAAAGAACTTAGGATAAAACATATTATTCACATGTCTTTTGGAATAATATTGAAATATTATTCCCAAGACTTGAGCCCTTAGGTTTAGTCCCTAGGCTCCACACTTAGCCCCCTTTTCCCACCTTCTAGCCCCTAATCCCTTGCCCACTCTGTGGAAGCTTAGTCCCCCATCACTCATTCATCGTGGTCGGTCTGCACGCGGCGGTGTTTATATTTTACTAATGTTCTGCATTGATATATGTACAAAATCAGGCTCTTGGCCTTCAACCCTTAGGATCTCTGGCCTAACATTCACACAAGCCCACCAACTTATATAAACTTGGCTCACCAGCCTATAAAACATATTTACAATCCATTTCATAACCAAGATTTACAACAAGGCTTGGTTTTGAGGACATTACAATCCCCCTCCCCTTATTTCTACACTATCCTCAGTGCAACTTTACACAACATCTGCAAGATTTTCAAAATTTTCAAAAAGATGTGGGTACTCTGTCCACATAACATCTTCATGCTCCCATGTTGCATCCTCAGGACCATACCAGGTCCATTGGACCTTTACAAGCTTTATAGCTCGATTCCGGAGCTGTTTTATTTTCCCGTCCAATATGCGCACGGGATGCACTTGCAGGACACCTTCTGGTTTGACCTGAATCACATTCCAGTCGATAACATGATTAACATCAGGTATATATTTCTTAAACAATGAAACATGAAACACATTATGTACAGTCATAGATGCAGGTAAAGCAAGCATGTATGCAACTAGCCCAATCCTTTCCAGGATTTCAAATGGCCCACAAAATCTTGCTGCCAACTTGGCGCAACTTCCCAGCTTCAGGGAACTCCTGTTAGTTTTCACTTTCAGGAAAACATGATCACCCGCTTTGAATTCTCTGTGGGTTCTGCTCTTATCAGCATAACTTTTCTGCCTGTCCTAGGCAGCTTTCAAATTCTGTTTGATTTTTATTATTTGGTCCTCCATCTCTTTGAGCATCTCTGGCCCAACTACTACTCTGTCGGTTGGATTATCCCAACTCACTGGAGTGTTGCACTTTCTTCCATAAAGTGCTTCAAATGGACTCATCTTCAATGATGCATGATACCCATTATTGTAGGCGAATTCTACCAAATGCAAGTAGTCTTCCCATCTTGATGGTTTGTCCATCACATACATTCTCAGCATGTCTTCTATTACTCTGTTCACCCTTTCTGTCTGTCCATCAGACTCGGGATGATATGTTGTACTAAAATTCAGATTCATTCTGAATCCTTTGAACAATCCTTTCCAGAAATTCGAGGTGAATTTCGGGTCCCTATCAGACACAATCATTTTAGGAATTCCATGCAAGTGTGCCACTTCTTTTAAGAAGATACCAACAACATTTGTTGCCTTGTGAGTGGTTTTCAGTGGAATAAAATGGGCAGCTTGTGTAAGTTTGTCTACCACAACCATGTTCGAATCATGTTGCTTGCTTGTTCTGGGCAGTCCTGTAATAAAATCCATGGTCACCACTTCCCACTTCCACTTAGTAATGGGCAAAGGCTGTAGCAACCCCGTTGGGTGCCTATGCTCAACCTTAACTTCCTGGCACTCCATACATCTTCTGGCGATGTATTCAGCGATCTCCCTCTTCATACCCGGCCAAAAGTAATGGCTTTTGACTGCTGCCACAATCTTCTGATATCCAGGGTGTCCAGCATAAGTCACATTATGCATTTCTTTTAGAATCGCAAGTTTCAATTCTTGGACATTGGGTATATACACTCTATTTTTATACAGAAGTAATCCATCAGCTTTCGAGGTGTAACTTTCCTTTTTATGTGGTCTCTCACGCTGTTGTAGCTTTGTTACTAAGTCTCTGTACTGCAAATCATCATTTGCAACTTCCAAAATTCTACCCTTGACATCAGTCATGTACATGCTAATGGTCGTAACATGTAATTCGTGCACCTTTTTGTTGAGTGCATCAGCCACCTTGTTTTCATTTCCTTTGATATGTTTGATATCAAAGTCGTATTCGCACAGAAACTCCAACCACCTACTTTGTCTAGCGTTTAAAGTCGGTTGATCAAACAAATTTTTCAGACCGTTGTGTTCTGTTCTCAATTCGAATCTCCTTCCCATGAGGTAATGTCTCCATTTCCTCAGAGCGTGGACGATTGCTGCCAGCTCCAAATTGTGAGTGGCATAATTCTTTTCATGCTCTTTCAGCTTCCTGGACTCGTAACAGATTACAAATCCATCTTGGCTGAGAACTCCTCCCATGCCTTCCTTACATGCATCTGTGCACACCACGAAATCCACATTTGGATCTGCAATCCTCAAGATTGGAGCGTTGGTTAACAACTACTTCAATCGCTGGAAATTGTTCTCACACTCTTCAGTCCACTGAAACTTTTTCTCCTTCCTTTGCAAGGAAGTGATAAGATGAGCTATCTTTGAGAACCCTGCTATAAATCTTCTGTAATAGCCCGCTAGACCCATAAAGGATCTAACTTCCACCACATTCCTTGGCGCTGACCATTCTCAGATGGCCTCAACCTTTTCAGGATCCACAACAATCCCTTCTTCTGAAATAATGTGCCCCAAGTAATGGATTTGCCTTTGGTAAAATGAGCATTTGCTCAATTTGGCATACAGTTGGTGTCCTCTCAACACTTGCAACACCAGTCTTAGGTGTTGTTCATGCTCTTCCTCTGACTTGGAATACACCAAGATGTCATCCAGGAAGACTATGACAAACTTGTCTAAATAGTCCCTGAATACACCATTCATCAAGCACATAAAAACAGCAGGTGTGTTTGACAGTCCAAATGGCACCACTGTGAACTCGTAATGATTGTACCTTGTTCTAAAGGTGGTCTTGTTGATGTCCTCACCCTTTGTTCTTACCTGGTGATATCCTGATCTGAGATCTATCTTCGAAAATATTTTCGCACCCTTCAACTGATCGAAAAGATCATCGATCCTTGACAGAGGATACTTGTTCTTGATAATTACCTTGTTCAACTGCCGGAAATCGATGCACAGCCTCAACGTCCCACCCTTCTTCTTCATGAACAGGACCGGGGCACCCCAAGGTGACATGCTGGGGTGAATGTACCCCTTCTTCAGAAGCTCTTCAAGCTGCAATTGCAACTCTTTCAGCTCTTGCGTACTCATTCTATAAGGAGCTTTCGACACTGGAGCTGCTCCAGGCATCAAATTTATAGAAAAATCGATGTCTCTCTTCGGAGGTAGTCCAAGTACCTCCTGAAATACATCTTTGAACTCTATGAGTACCTCATGGTCTCCAATCCTTGAGACTTCATCTCTGGATGCTTCCTCCACATGGGCTGCAAATAATTGACAGCCTTTTCTGTAGCACTTCTTCAGCTGCATGGCTGAGATTTCTCTAACAGCCACAACTCTAAGAATCCCTTGGACTGTTTTTTGATTCTCCTCCTCATCCAGGCATGTAAACCTCTTGTTACGACAGTCCAGGAGGGCATGTTGCTGGTCCAACCAGTCCATTCCAATTAAACAGTCATAAGAGCCTAAAGGCAGAATATTCAATTCAGCCTTCGTGCTCAGTCCTTTCATGTTCACAGAACATGACTTCACCAACTCAACGACTTTCCTCTTGGTTCCTGTAGCCAACTGTACTAACCAAGACTTTTCATGTTTTCTTCTTGATAAATTCAAACTTTCCACCACCCTAGGATCTACATAACTATGGCTAGCCTTTGAATCGATTAAAATAATGAATGGTTGGTTGTTAATCATACCTTCCACTTCAATCATGTGCTATTGAAATTCAGCTTGCTTGTTGTCCAGGGCTGCGTAAATCCTTGGCATTCTACTGCCCATATCCTCCATTATTTCAGCTTGTTGAACATTGTGGACAATTCTTGCTTTATCTTTTCTGTGGGGGAAGTCTTTGTACCTATGGTTTCCTTTACAACCCCAACACTCCATAGGTGGCGGTCTTGGCATTTGCTCACCCACTTCAACCTTCCTGGGCTCTCTAAAGGATGGTTGTCCCTGAGGACTGTTTCTGAAAAAGGGAGGCTTGTTTCCCTTCAGCCTTTGCTCTTTCCTGAACTTCTTCTCATCATCCCAAGCCTTTCGAAAAGTAGGCCTTTCTCTTTGTTGTTCATACAAGCATTTTTCCCTTCTTATTGTTTCTTCCATAGTCTTGGGATCATCATACTGGATATTGTCATTAATGGAAGGTGGCAGTCCACTCAGATATCTCTGAATCTTGACAGCCTCATCTTTGATGAATGGAACATACTTCAGTAGTTCCAAAAACCTTCGTTTGTATTCATCAATGGTCATGCTGCCTATCTTGAGTTCGAAGAACTCCTTCATCTTTCTGTCATAGTATCTTTTAGTCAGGTATTTCTTCTTGAAATACCTCTTGAACTCCTTCCAAGTGATATATTTCTCTCTGATGTGTTGCACCTACACAAACTGATCCCACCACATGGATTCTTTTCCTTTCAATTGATACATCGCAATTCTTCCTTCTACCTGAGCGGAATAATTCTGCATTTGGAAATATTTCCTCATGCCAAGCAACCAGGTTTCTACATCTTCCGCCTTCTTATGTTCTCCATCGAACATTGGAGGCTTGATATTGTTCATCTCTCCCTTCAATTCATCCACTCCAGATCTTCGGTGCTTTCTGGTAGGGGACGGGCTTGAACTACTGCGTGCTTCCCTACTGGAATGTTTTGGGGAGTGACGATGATGTCAACTGACACTCCTTGATCTTCTTTTCCTCTCAGGGGTCCTGCGACTCTCTGTCTTGCTTGAGTCACTCTCCTTTTCCAATTTATTTTCTATTTTTTCCAGACTCTTCAACATCCTTAAGTTGAATTGATCCTGCCTATCCCTGACTTTCATGAGCTTTCGGCTATCAGCTCGGCGAGCCTGGGCATCTTTCTACAATCTTTCAATGAGTTTCATCATATGTCCTTCCTTATTCATCTATTTTCCATGCCCATTAGAGTTTGATCCTTCGATTCCCAAGTTGACATCCCTTCCTACCCTTTCGTCCTCTGTTTCGGAGGCAATCTGTACCTCTTCCATTTGTATACTCGGTTGTCCTGACACCTGTTGAACTCTGCACACACAACGTGTAGTCAACCGAAGTTTGTCAGGCGTTATTCCTTAATAAAAACCACAACATCCATTAACCAACGTGAATAAGAAAACGTTTCAAATTCACTAAGTTTTTTTAGCCCTACTTGGCTCTGCAAATTTTCAGGACTTCGGGACTTCGGTTTTCAGGGATTTTGTCCACAAGGATCCAACAGTTAAATCCTTGACAGTTCTTATGTTCTTTGAAAATTTTGGGATTTTGGAACTTCAGTGTTTCGGGTTTCGGGGTTTTTGGTACTCGGAGGTTCTCGCACTCGCTTCCCCCTTCAACTCCGAACTCCCGAACTTCCAACCTCTCTTCCCCTGGGCCCACAACACAGCTGTTGCCAACCCTGGTAGGGATTTCAGGACTCGACACTTCAGGTTTTCAGGTCTTCAGTACTCGGGAGTTCATGATGCAGTGACTCCCAACCCCATGTCACTCCAATTCCCGAATTCTGAAATTCCAATTTACTTTACTCTCTGGGCGCACATCATAGTTGTCGCCCTTAACCACGGTGGCGCATGGTACATTCAGGAGGGTACACGTCACCTTTGGTGATGTCATCGGGTCCCACCATTCTCACTTGTCTTCTCGACTCACTGGCACGTGTTACACACCCATGTGTCAACGTCCATTCCAAGGCAATCCAACG
Organism: Picea engelmannii; assembly: GCA_009831015.1. NCBI lineage: Eukaryota > Viridiplantae > Streptophyta > Pinopsida > Pinales > Pinaceae > Picea > Picea engelmannii. The sequence continues at coordinate 27,028 of ML805842.1, read as the reverse complement.
GTTAATCTTCTCTCAGATCTACGACGCAGATCTTTTCGACGTTTCGGCATTTTGGGGTTTCGGGCATCGGGAGTTCGTGCATCCACACATCTCGAACTTCCGTTTGCCGAAATTCCGAAATTACTATCTACTCTTCCACTTGATCCAACGGTCAAGTTCCTCTCTTACGATCTACGGTGTAGATCATTTCGGAATTTCGGGTTTCGCTATTTCACAACTTGCGAAAACAAGGTTCTTCCCCTTCGGTTTCCCGGGTGCTGAAATGTCGTCCGGCATCCATGTGTCACCCCGATGGACGGTCCCGACGAATTCGGGATTTCGCGTATCGCGATTTCCATGTTCCTGTGAAACTCGAAAGGGTTTTTAAACCCTTCACATGTTTTCCAGATCTAACGGTCACGAGGGTTCTCCTTTCCCCTGAACAGATCCTACGGCTCCAACACTTTTAGTGTCGAGTCCTCTCTCCCTATGGACATATGCCACCTTGGCTGTGTTTTCATAACACCGCTACACCTCTTGAGCTGGTAACACGGTCAAGTAACTCCTTGACACTTAGGAGCATTCAAAGGTTTGAAATTGGTCCTCGAGACACAATTTCTCCTCAAACCCTCAGTCCAAAGACCACTCAACTAGCCCATCTAGGCTCAACGTCGAAACCTTGGCTTTGATACCAAACTGTAACGCCCCCATTCTGGGCCAGGCAGGCGCTACATCGCGGAATAACAATCTCATACTTAATTCTATATATAAGACATGTATTTAAGCAAATGAAACACATTTAAACTCAGAGTAACCATAAGAATTACTGCTATTATAAATAATCAATGGCTTTAACATTAATTTGTATGCACAACATAATACATGATAAATATAAATACACAGACATGCAGAAAACTAATTAAAACATCATCTAGTACTTATCTTTGAAACGGTGGTAATTCCACCAATCAGGTGCAGGCCTTCCACAAACCTCCCAGCCTTAGACCACACTGCTCATCAAGCTCAGCAGTGGGTCACCCCTGAGCTGGGACTAAGCTCCAACCCCAAGGCAAGGAATCCTAGGCTAGGTTGAGGTTACAGGGAAAACACCCAGTCACAAGGAAGGATTCTCTCCCAGGTACCACTTATGCCCACTGCTCACAGACTCTCCTTCCCCACATGTCTGTTCCACCCCAGGAGTATACACCTTCTCTGTCACCTAGACAGTCCTTCGGCTGCTAACCTCCCTTGCCTTGGGTTTCAGCAATAGACCGGACTGGAAGTCTTCGAGCCTTGTGGCAGCTACAGGGTTCCTTCCAGGAGTTCTTTCCTTCCTCTACGCACTCTCTCACCTGGAGAGAGTCTCTCACAGGCCCATCTACCTGTTCTTCCAACTTCAACCACCTCTCTCACCTGGAGAGAGTGTTGTACAAACTGGCCAACAAGCCACACAGGATCAAACACCACACGTCCACCACAGTCAACGGGAATCCAGACACGAACACCCCAGGGTAACAACAGACAGGTGCAACAACATAACCAGGCTTAGCAGGGACGGGACACTTCCGTTTTTTCAGTCTAGCAACACGGAATAGAATCACACTCTGGATTCTCAGGGATGCATGACTAGTTGTCCACGCAGGGGTCGATTCAGACTCCATGGTTTATAACAAAGAAGGGGTGTACCGGCTTTCTAGAACAACCACAAACTTTTTCCCGAAATCAACATAGGCTTTTGGTTCAGGGGATGTACGGTTCAGAAGATGCATGAGGTCTCTTGCAGAGGTCGGATCGGTTCACGCTCAGACGGTCGGATAGAATGGGGGAGGAACCCCCAACATGGCTCATCTCAGCCATTTTATTTGCATGCGCCTAGGTTGACACTTGTCACCCATGCAATTGCATGCATTCCTTCCATTTGGAAGTTACTTGTCCTTCCAAAAAGAACTTAGGATAAAACATATTATTCACATGTCTTTTGGAATAATATTAAAATATTATTCCCAAGACTTGAGCCCTTAGGTTTAGCCCCTAGGCTCCACACTTAGCCCCCTTTTCCCACCTTCCAGCTCCTAATCCCTTGCCCACTCTGTGGAAGCTTAGTCCCCCATCACTCATTCATCATGGTCAGTCTGCACGCGGTGGTGTTTAATTTTATTAATGTTCTGCATTGATATATGTACAAAATCAGGCTCTTGGCCTTCAACCCTTACGCTCTCTGGCCTAACATTCACATAAGCCCACCGGCTTATATAAACTTGGCTCACCAGCCTATAAAACATATTTACAATCCATTTCATAACCAAGATTTACAACAGGGCTCGGCCTTGGGGACATTACAGTTCGACTGTCCAACCATCGAGACCCAAACATTTTTCTTTTTTAAAGAGTAACAAGATTTCTTTCACTTCCTCCAAGGTAACAGGCTGGTATAAGTAGTTAGCTTCCTCTTCTGTCATCATCTGAGGATAAGAGTCTAAAAGTTTGCATTGGTCTGGAAAAACCTGCTCGGTCGAAGCCTTGTATAAATCTTTAAAAAAATGAACAATCGCCTCTTTAATAGTGTTCTGATCTGTAGCAAAGTTATCAGGTCCAGTTTGAATTTTCCATATATGTTTCTTCACTCTATTTGCATTCGCGTAAGTATGGAAAAATTTGGAGTTTTTGTTACTTCCATTCAGCCAGAGAGCTCGACTTGTCAATCACCATTGGTTCTCCTTGCTTTTGAGTATTTCATTCCTTTCAAGTTCCAGGTGACGCAGAGACAATGCCAATGCATTGTTGGTGAAATCTCTTTCCAGGAGTTTAAGAGTAGCCTTGATTTCAGATTCTAGAGTTACTAGTTTCTCTTTTTTTTTCCCCATTAGATCTTTAAGCCAAACTTTTTTTTTTTAGTTCCTTTAATTTCCAAATTAATCTTCGTTGTTGGCCGCTTTCAACCAAAAACAGTGGGTCATTCCAAACTTTGACAACAAGTTCCACAAAACTTGCTTCGGAAATCCAATGTGGATTGAATTTAAATGGATGGATTTTGTAGATCGGAGGCACCTCTAGTTAGAGTTCCCCTACATTTCGGATCATGAGCTTCAACTTTACTTGTATTAGTGAAGGGCTACATTTTTTTGTTCTTGGAGTTGTTTTATCTTTTATTCTGTTGTAAATATTGTTTTTTTTAATATATTTATATTGATAATTAGACGTATGTTAGGAAGAAGCAAACTATGTTGATATTATTTTAGTTGGAATATTTATTATTTTTATTTTTTATATTGATAATATTGTTTTTCTCGTAAAGTGTTCTTTTTACAAACAACTAAGAATTCAAAGATTTATGTTTTACCACTAGTATGTTAATAAATATTGATAAGATAAAGGTTATGATAATCAAATCCAAGAAAATCACTTATAATCATTTTGTGTATGACAATAACAAGTTTTAGGAAGTTATTTTATGCAAGTATCTTTGAGTTGACCTTTGTCACAAACTTAATTAGAACTACATCATTGAGAAAAGGATTGGTAAATGATGAAAAGTTTGTTTTGGTCTTGAGACAACTATAAATCAACAAATTATGGTTTTGGGAAGCAAGAAATCCTCTTTGAGACACTTGTCACTCAAGTTATCTTAAATGTATTTGAAGTTTGGGGTTGCAACATCTCTAGAGAATCCTACAGGAAAATCAAGAAAAGCCATAAGCTTTTTATAATTTATTATCTTAAAATTAAAAGCAATACACCCTATTTAATCCTCCTATTTAAGGCGAGTAATCTTCCACCCATTGAAATTATGGTTATAACTAGGTACCTAATGTACAAGCACAAGATAATTAACATGAAAGGCAAAAGGCTACCTTGTATTGCTCCAAATTATCTCCAAAGTCATGTGTGGCTTAATAGAGGGTGGCATAAAGATGTCAATTCTTTACTAAGCCCTTGAAGAATAGAAGAGGAGGCCACTCTATAAAGTATTCATACCACTAGGTTTAGAAGGTGATTCAGGTGGCCATCCACCTCTTCCATTGACTCAACGTGGTCCTCCATCTTGACAGTTTTGTTATGATTATCTAAGATTTTATGGGATTTTCTAGGTCCTAAACTTTCAAGGTCATTTTGAGGCCCTGGACGATGTTTTATGTGAAGGGTCAAGGGCTTGGGTTTACCTTTAGAAAACCCAGGCTTTGTTAATATTGTAGTCCTCGGTTAGAGCTTTCCAACAAGCTACTATGTGTGCCAAACATAGATTGAATGTGAAAGTTGCACCACCGAAAAGTTGATGTAGAAACTAACACCCAAAATACCTTTTGGTTCTTTACCACCTAGGGTTAGGGTTTTGGACCTTTAGGGTTCTTTCTTTATGTTAAAAGGCCATCCTTTTGGCCTCTCATAATAGCTTTTGTGAATGAGCGCAATTGCCATCTCTCTCTCTTCAGATATAAGCTACCACCATTCTAGCTAGTTTGTGTTCTACAATATTATGTTATTTTATTCATTATAAAAGTTGAGTTTCCATTGTATTATTATGCTCTCAGTTATATTCCCACATGTGTTCCATTTTGTTCCCTACACAATCTGGATCAGTGGTATCAAATCAATCTTCTCCTAGTTTTTCTTCTCGGTGCATGTCCCCAACAAGGTTAGGGTATAAAGAGTTAGGTCTTGAGCCAGTTTCACTAGGAGACGACCTCTCTCTCCAACCCAATCAACCTCCTATGGTGGGGGATAAGTTAGATGAATGAGCGAGAGATTGTATCAAAATGTTGCTCGAGGAACCCCTCGTGCAACATAAGAACTTGATGATGGATAAATTTTCCCAGAACCTTCAATGACTGTCGACGATGGGTGAGGCACGTTCAACAAGAAGCCATTTCAAAGGTGTGACACCCTTCAAGGTACAAGTTATCTTTGATATCCCTTTATTTGAAATCCATATAGATGCAAATTATTTGGAGAAATGGTTAAATATGTTAGAGGGTTATTACTCTATTCAAAAAAATTCCAAAACCAAAAATGTCACCTTTGCACTCCTTAAGGCCCTTCCCCATGTCAAATATTGGTGAGAAAGTTATTGGGAGAGGCATAACAAAGATGAGTCTATAAAGGGGGAGCACTGATCCAGGTGGATATCAGTGGTCACCCACCTCTTCAATTGACTCAACACAGTTCTCCATCTTGGCAGTTTTGTTAGGATTTTCTGGGATTTTATAGGTCTTAAACTTATGGGGCCATTTTGAGGCCCTAAATGATGTTTTATGTGATGAGTCAAGGGCTTGATTTTACCTTCAACAAACACGTGACATGCTATAATAATGTATTCCTTAGTTAGAGCTTTCCAACGAGCTACTATGCACGCCAAACATAGATTGTATGCAAAAGTTGTAACTGTAGAAAGTTGATGTAGAAATTAATGCCCAAAATACCTTTTGTCGCTTTGCCTCCTAGGGTTAGAGTTTTGGACCTTTAGGGTTCTTGCTTTATGTTAAAAGGCCATCTTTTTGGCATATTGTATTAGCTTTTGAAATGAGCGTAGCCGCCATCTCTCTCTCTCTTTAAAGATAAGCTACCACCATTCTACCCAATTTGTCTTCTACTATATTCCACTATTTTGTTCATTAATAGAAGTTGGGTTTTCATTGTATTGTTGTGCTCTCTGCTATATTCATGTGTTTGTTTCATTTCGTTCTCTATATAATCTAGATCTAAAGGGGAGGTGGAAAGTGCACCTCTCAACCTCCACATGACGAGGAGGCTTGGGAGGGGTGCACCACCTCCTTTCCAATTGCTAAGACCATCGACTTGCTAGGTGCTAACATACCAATTGTTGTTAGCTCGCGAGGCTGTGACTTTTTTTAATTGCATTTGAATTGTTATTTTGGGCATCCTTGCAAACAACCTAACCCATCCTCCATCAATTCCATTATTAGCTTAAGGGACTTATCAAGCTTGAGATTGTGCAACTTGGGTACCAAAAGCAACAGTGAATTCTAGTTGGGCATAAGCAAGTAGTCCCAATTTTGTGGTTTGGGTTTTACCAGTGAAAGCAAGTGTTGGGAATATTAAGGTATCTTGTAGGATGCTTGATTGTTTTCTTCCCTACTTGGATAAATATATAGTTTAATTAGCAAAAAAAACTTCAACTCAAGGTGAGAACATGGCCAAAGAAGTTCCACAGACCTAGGGCCCATGGACAATGAGAAACAATGGTAGCACAATGTTGTTCCTCCGGAGAGGAAAATGATCTTTAAATTGTCATGGATACTTCATTGGAATAGTCCATCACAACAGATCTTACAAGTTTTTGCAGAATATTTGTTATGTAATATTTACTTGAGATTAAAATTTAATATTACAAGCTTAGTGCTCAAAACACCGAAATAAGCTAGGAATGAAATAAAAGAAGTTAAAACAAATACCACACAATGAACACAAGATGTATCCTAGAAAATCCAATATACGAAAAACTTAGCAAGAAGGTGAGGATTGTGTCTTTTTCTTTTCTTCTCACATATGAAATGCAAATAGAAAGAAAGATGAACTCACTATGGAGTTTCCATAGACATTGTGGCCTATATGGCTGCTACAAGGTTTTCTACTTTCTTTGTTCTACTCGCAATATCTTGATTTCTTGCTCGACCCAACTATGGAAAAACAATGAATACAACAAGAATGAAACCCCTAACTTTCCTAGCATCCCAATGTTTAGCATGTCTTAATCATCGTCTAGGGTTAGGGTTAGGGTTTTTGCATGCCTCAACTCTCGATTATGGTTAGGGTTAGGGTTTTTGCATGCCTCAACTCCCAATTATGGTTAGGGTTTTGGACTCTCTAGAATCTTCTTGAAAGTCCAAATGGGACTAGCTCCACACATGTTAGTAATGGGTGTTGACATGACATTCACTCGGTACCATGGTGGTAAAAATCGTAGGTCAACTTGTGGGAGGCATAACTTCCTCATACTGACTTTAATTCAGATGATCTTTGTGTCGTTGGAAAGATTTTGAGATGCGAAACAACATTGGAGGGATAGGGACTTCATTTACAAAACTTTGAGCCCAAAAATGGCCATTTAATGCTCCAAAAGGGTTTTGAAAGTTTCATGACGCCAAATCACCAAAATAGGACCTACCCCTAAAATGACCCTACATGTCAATCACTCCAATTTTTTCACTCATAAAGTACCGAATTAGATGAAAAATTATATAACGATCCATTTTGGAATAGAAAATAGAAAAGTCTTTACTTGGGTTTTGAGTGATGAAGCAATGTTAACCACGTGGCTCTCGTACCTCCTTGAGCTAAGATCATTATGGCTTCCAAAGAAAACAACTAATAAAGTACATATGTAATGTGTGTTTTTCATACAAATTGTAGACATTTTCATATTCGATAACAATAATATAATTGGGGATTTCCTTGAGGGAATTTTCATTACCTTAAAATAAATCTTTAGAGCAAACGTATTGGGTGCCTTGGTAGGACCATCGTGCTCGCAATTATGAGCAACAATGCTACCATGAACAACCATAACAAAAATAAGATCAAATGTTCAAGCTTAAGGCTTGGGGAAGCATCAAGGCTCCCAAAGGCATTGTGGCAAGAACGATAAGTCATTTAGGACCATTACACATGATCTATAAACAAGGGACTTATAGCCCACTTGCTTCACCAACATTGATATTTCGTGGAAAATTAACTTATGGTCTTTGTTTCTCTCGTGTACAAAGATCTTTATTCTCATAATGGTTACTAGTCCTTCGTTCTCAATGTAGGTTGGTTCGAAAAGACTCTATGCTTGTGTTTTGGCTTATTGTCCTAGGCCAATACTCTACAACGGAGCAACCCACTCTGGTGATTAATGCCAACAAAGGAAATAGATTTTGTTTTTACAACTTATGAGTCCAACATTTTAGTTTGTAATTGGAAACCCATTCGGTGAAAGTTGAAGGCAATTGGAAAATGCAAATATCTATAATATACCTCCACAATTTTAATTGTTGGAATGCGCTTAACTCAATATATCATGACATGTCTCTTGATTCTTATTCTCTAGCAGGCTCGAGCTGGCTTTGTTCATGTTCTAGTCACAATACTTCGTTTGTTGGCTTTGCAAGGCTAAGATAAATGCGCTTCAAGGAGCAAACCCATTGCCTTTATATGGGGCCAACCAAGTAACCCACTACGCGATCAAAGACACGTGCCTATATAACATACAAATTAGGAATGTTTCGCCCCTTCACATTTCCATATGATTAGATGACTATAGTTTAAATAAGCAACAAATTATGCCTGTTCATGGATGGTTGTAGCTGCTCATTAAGTAAACAATGATCAAGCAAATTGAAAATCCACCCACATAGTTAATGGAATATATAAATAGTTGACTGAGTGAATTTCTTAGACATACTCATGCATGGATTTAGGTTCCCAAAAGAAAGAATTTTCCCACCAAGTTTCCAAAGAGGAATATAGGCACTTGGCTCAACAAAATGACATTGCACATAGTGTCTAGGAGTAGAACACTCAACATTCAAGGTTATTATGGCTTTCCATTAGTTACTCTAGTGACCGAGTAAAGGAATAGTGGTTGTAGGGTCAACCAATATGTATATGAATATTTCAACACAAAACAATGCTTAAAGGGGTAAATTATTCAACCAATTCACTAAAGGAAAATAATGCATCCAAGCTACTACGAGTCAATTTGTATTAATGTTATTCATCTTCCCTCTACAATGCACCATTAAAGGATTCCCACACACATTCTTAATGGTCCATGTATAGATGAAGGGTAGGAGAGATAGTGATGTCTAGGGATTTTATTCACCACACAAATTTCCAAGGAAGTTTGATAACACTCATCGCTACCTCACACTTTTCCCAAGTCAAATTATACCCACAAATTGTCAAATAACACATTGGGTTATGATTTATTGTGATACATAGATCAATTGAGTAAGTGAGAGCATGGATATAGTGTCAACTATTCAATTCACATGGAAGCGGCCAATATCAAATGTACATACAACAAGAAATCCCCACAACGAATGCATACAGTCTTTCTAAATTCCAACCTCTTAGAACATGAATGGATTGTTATTTATAAAATTTTGAGAATAGAAACTAGCTAGATATGTACAACAACTTTTTCACCATAGCCCTTGATCTCATTCTTCGCATTAGATAAGCAATCTGAAACTTATGGTTTTTGCAATTAACCACATAATGGACAAAGATTGATTTCAAGCATGAATTAATAATCACAATAATCAATTAGTGGATGAATTGAGCTATGCACAAATGCAAAGTAAGGACATAAAAATTACTATTGATTTTGGTTTAATGGAAACTCTTTGTACGATTCCTTCATTGATTAACATAACAAAGACAACATGAAATACAATGTCTGTAGAGTAGGTATTTGTTGATTAATTGGGTTGGTTGTCATTGATGTCAACCCTTGAAAAAAGTCCGATAGCACAAAGATATGGGTAATGGACCCAAGTTTGTTTGATGTATAATGGTATGAGTTTTAATATATTTGCAAGTAAGACTATTCTAGATGGATAGTACATGTCATTCCATTTCTGATGGTATGTGGAACGTCACATAACTCCTCATGGTTAGAGAGTTAAGTTGGAGAACCCTCATGAGTTATCTAAAAGCCCCTAAAAGGTCAAAGTAGTCAAAGTGGTTACAAAGAAGAAATTATTTAAATAATAAAGTGGTTGCAACAAGAAGTGGTGAGTTTACTATTTATGGATAAGTCAAAGTGGTTGCAAAAGAAATTATTTAAATAATAAAGTTAGTGGAGAACTTACTATTTGTGGAAAGTAGTTAAGTTAAGTGGACAAGTGGTTAGAAGTGGATTAGCCCTAAAATAAGAAAAGTGGGTTAAGTTGGTTAGAAGGTAACCCCTTGAGGAAGCTACATGAAAGTATAAATAAGAGGCAAGAGTCTCTCATTTCATTATTTGAGCATATTGAATATCTAATATTATGTAAGGCTTATTGCAGGTACTCATTGATATATCTAGAGTTGCGAAAGTCGGAGGTAGCACGAAGGGTTAAAGACGAAAGTTTCAGAATTACAAAAAATACTAAAAAACCCTAAGTTCTAAGGTGTATGTCGGCTAACAGTACAATAGGGTGCGTACATACGTAAGCTACCAGTATAACGGAGCGCATACACATGTCGACTGACAGTATAACAAGACGTGTACGTGAGGGCAAAGCCATGGAAATATGAGGAGATGAAGAAGTTGATGTTTTAGATTATGAGAACAAGCTCCTAGGAAGGTCTGTAGTGATCAGATACATCAGATCTATCCACTGGTTCAAAAGGTATGTATTATTTCTATGAGTAGTTGGATTTTGATGTATGCATGAGAAATAGTTATGGAGATTTGAGGATTCTCCCTAGAGAGTTTAGTGGTTGCATGTGATCTTCTGTATAAATCAGATATATAGAAATATAGTGCCGATATAAGCAATATTTGTCATTGTTAGAGTTGAGGCACATCTTGTATTTATTGGCATGTGATTAAGGGTTCTTGTGATACCTGAAGTAGCTAAAGTATTGAAAGGCTGAATATCAGAAAGGGTTGTATGTCTAGTTCATGTGAGGGTTATTATATTGGTTCATGATAACATACATTCATTTGGCACATCACTAGAGAGAGATATAGAGTCTTTGGGTAAAGTTTATGTATGAGGATGCATGCACAGGGTACAGTTACAGTCTGGATACAGTGACATATTGCAGATATATGTGAAAGAGGTTGCTGAGGGTCAGAAGATTTCAGAAGAAAGAAAACCCTAGTTTTCAGAAGGCATACGCAGGCTGCATAACAGATAAGTCGCATACATACAGGTGTTGTTGTATAGATAGGGTGCGTACATACGTGTGCTGCAGAAATATAGGTTGTGTACCTGTTGTATTTGTTTGATACATGCTCAGTTCAGGTACAAATTGATTGCAGGGCAGTAGTATAGGTTGGATGCATGTCAATGGTACATGTTGGTACAATTTTATAGTGGTATATCTCACAGTGATAGTGTGACAATGGTTCCATCATTCTACTTCTACGTCAGGGCGGTTGGACGGGGCAAGGACAGGTGGTTGTAGCCACCTTTCGGTTGTAGCCAAAGAACATAGGGGGTTGTAGCTTCCTTCTGGTTGTAGCCAGAGAATTAGGGAGTTGGAGCTTCCTCGGGTTGTAGCCTAAGAAACTAGGGGGTTGGAGCCTCATTCTAGTTGCAGTTGGAAAACAAAAAACAAAGGAAGTTGGTGCTTCCAATGAATGTAATTCTTAAAGACATATAAGAAAAAACATTATGTGGTTTTCTCTCGCTTTGGGTTTCCACATAAAAAAACTTGGTGTACTGTGTATGTGTATGATTGCTCATTTGTTCATTGTTTATTTACTCTGCAACTATTGGATTGTAATGCTACATTGATCATAAAGAAATATAACACTTGCATATTATGGTTAAAAAAGATTAGATTGCTCTATTACTGATTCACCCCCCCTCTCAGTAATCCAACAATTGGTATCAGAGCAGGTTCCTTCAGAAATCGGTTTAACCACTGAAAGGTAGATCATGGAGAGAAACAACATGTATAAAAATAAAATACCACAGTTTGATGGACAGAAGTATGCATTATGCAACAGAAGGATGAAAACATATATACATGCACAAGGATTTGAAATTTGGCAATCAGTTGTAGATGGATACAAAGAACCAATAGTTCCGCCAACAAGTGAAAGAGCAATGAAACTCAGTCTAAATAATTCCAAAGCCACAAATGCACTTCTGAATGGTCTTGGTGAATCGGTATATACCAAAGTTATACATTGTAAATCTGCTAAAGATATTTGGGACAAACTTCAAAATATTTATGAAGGAGATTCAAAAGTCAAAGCAACAAAACTCCAAACTTACATAGGTCAGTTCGAACAACTAAAGATGAAGGAAGATGAGAATATTGCAGCTTACTTCTTACGAGTCGATGAAACAGTGAATGCAATCATAGGATTGGGAGAAGAAATTAAAGAATATGTAATTTTTCAAAAGGTACAAATATCTCTTCCTATGAGATTTGATCCTAAGATATCAGCACTAAAAGAAAGTGCAGATCTAGACTCAATAAGCATGGACGAACTACATGGAATCTTCACAGCATATGAAATGAGAACTGAGCAGGAAAATCCAGATATAAAAGAAGCAGCTTTCAAAGCATCCAAAAGGTCAAAGCAAAAAGAAAAGGAACATAGCAACAACAATGACTTCTCGGAAGACGATGAAGAAGTGGTCAACTTTGTCAGAAGATTGAATAAGGGAACCAACGACAGATATAAAGGTAAGCTTCCATTGATTTGTTTTAATTGTAATGGTATTGGTCACTTTGCTAACAAATGTCCTCATAAGAAAAATAAGAGGAATGATGAAGATTACTCAAGTAACAAACAAACATATAAAGACAAAAGAACAAAAAAGAAAGCTTTCAAGAAAAACTTATGCACCAAAGAAGACATCTCCTCATTAGATGAAGATGAAGTCAGTGACAGTGAAGCATAAAGAGTTCTATTCATGGAATAGAAGACTCTGATAAAGAAGACATCGAAGAAGAATATGAAGAGGCAGGAGTTTACTACTGAGAAGAATTGTTGAGTGCCATAGAAGTTATAAGAAGAGAAAACAAGAAAAACAAGAAGCTACAAGTAGAACTAGACAACAAAGAAGACACTTAGGAACTAGAACAAATGATCACGAAAGTGAAGGTTCAAATAGAAGAAGATAAAAGAATTGAAGAGACACTCAAAGAACAACTAGAAGAAATAGACATGATCATTGGAAATTTGGAAGCAGAGATTGTCACATTGAGAAAGGATCTTCAAAAGAAAAATATGTAGAACAACTCAAAAGTTTTGGATGACATTATCAACAGTCAAAATCCTCATCATGACAAGTCCAGACTTGGATACAATCAGACAGAAAAGGGATCAAGCTCCAAAACAACAGAACAAGAAACATATCCAAAAAGTTATGCAGAAACAATCAAAGGGAATAGGAAGACCTACAAGGAAGATTACAAGGACACTCCTCCATCGAGAAGATTCAGATTTCAGAATCAACGACTGACATAAGAAAATAGGCCTCAGGAAGAAGAAAGATTCATAAGAGTAACTCCTTTCAAAAGATCTTCAAATCCCATGTATCAAACTATCTTTTTTGTTTTATGTTATGCATGCAATAATTTTGGACATAAAGCTGTAAATTGCAGAGCTAATAGCATAAACATAAACAACTTTGAAAGTCACACACAAAATAGTTTTCCAAGAAGACCTAGTGAAACACAGAGAATAAGCTACAAAAGGTTTGAATATTGAGCACTGAAGTGGAATGCTACAAGTGCAACAACTTTGGACACATGGCCAAAGATTGTATAATGATAGTCCCTCCTAGAGAGCCACAATAGTCACAGACATGAACCTCAGAAGAGAACATGGATAAGAAAGCAAAATCAATATAGAAATTAAGAATGCACACTCGCTCTACAAGATAAGCATAAGAAACATGGTTGGTATGTTGACAATGGCTATTCAAAAGACATGACAGGTGATAAAGACAAGTTTCTTACATTAAGAAAGGAAAGAGATGGATCAGTCTCCTTCGGAAATGATGATTCAGTTAAAATCATTGGAAAATACACAGTTAGAATTGGAAACAAGAATACCAAGGCATAAAATGTTCTACTAGTAGAAGATATGACACATAATCTTATGAGTGTAAGTCAAATGTGTGACCAAGGTCATAAAATTACATTCAATTCACAGAAGTGCGAGATAAGAAAAGAAGGTTCAGGAAAATTGATTGCAACAACTGCAAGAACTTCAAGCAACATATATGTATTAAGTGAAATTGGAAATGAAAAGTATTGTCTAGGAAAGGAAGATGAAAGTTGGCTATGGCACATAAGAATGGGTCACATAAACTTTGATAACCTTGTCAAAGTCAACAAAAAGGAAGCAGTTAGAGAAATGCCCCAGATCACGAAACCAACCAACACTTTATGTAAGTATTGTCAACAAGGAAAGCAAACAAAGACCACGTTCAAATCAAAGGAATATTCAATGACAAGACCACTAGAAATTGTGCATAATAATCTAGTTGGACCAACTACAACAAAGAATTTAAAAGGTGAGAAATACTTTATGTTTTTAGTTGATGATTATACAAGAATGATTGTAGTTTGCTTTCTTAGGAATAAGTCAAAAGATTTTGAAAACTTCAAGGTCTACAAGGAAATGGTTGAAAATGAAATGGATTCAAAAATCAAATGTTTGAGATATGATAATGGATGAGAGTTCACTTCAAAGGAATTTATGGACATCTGCAATAAGCATTGAGTAAAAAGGTAATTCTTCGTTTCTAAGACACATCAACATAATGGAGTTGTTGAAAGAAAGAACATGATAGTACATGAAATGGCTCGAACAATGCTAATGGATTCCAAATTGACGGATAGTTTTTGGACACATGTAGTGCATACAACAATTCACATTCAAAACAGAGTAATGCTCATAAACAACAATGACAAAACTCCCTATGAGTTATGGAAAGGAAGACCAGCAAATGCGAAGCACTTCAGAGTATTTTGAAGCAAATGCTACATCAAAAGAGAAGATGGCAGAATGGGAAGGTTTGACTCTCGTGTGGACAAATCAATACTTGTTAGTTACTCAAGTACAAGGAAAACATACAAGTGTTACAATCTGAGATTGAATAAAGTTTTGGAAAGCATCAATGTAACAATTGATGAAACAGGTGGATGAGAATCAAAGGAAGAAGAAAATTAATCAGTGGAACAACTTTATGAAGGAGAAGCAAAAGATGAAGAAGAAGTAGAAGGGGAATATGAAGAAGATTATACAAAAGTAGAAGAGCACGTTCAACAAGTGCCTCCAAAGACACCTAGCAAATGAGTACAGAAGAATCATCCTTCATATCAGATTATCAGAAACAAGGATGTAGGAGTTGAGACTAGAAGAAGAATCCGTTCACCAAAACAAATGCACCTAACACTCTTATCTACGATTGAACCAAACAATTTTGAAGAGGCCAACAAGGATGAAATCTGGAATAAGGCCATGAATGAAGAATTGGATCAAATAGAGAAGAATGACACTTGGAAATTGGTTCCAAGACCAAAGAATAAAAATGCCATTGGCACAAGTCCCCGAGGTGTAGGATAGTTAGTGACAGAGTGTGTTGTTAAGGCACTTCGTGATATTAAAGTCATTGGTTCAAAACTCGCGGGGACAAAAAATCCATCCATGTTAAGGGTTGGTGTGGCTTAGGCTGGGTGCGATCCCCGAGTGATTTTGATGGCTTAGATGCCCCTGAGTCACAGTTTCTCAAGCCACAGGATAGTCCCAAAGGTCACGGACAAACTAGCAAAAAAATAAAAATGTGATTGGCACAAAGTGGGTTTTTATAAATAAATTGAATGACGATGGACATGTTACAAGGAGTATGCAAATGATACACATTGGTTGAAGGAATCAACTTTGAAGAGACATTTGCCCATGTTGCTAGAATGGAAGCAATTTGATTGCTCTTAGCTTATGCATGCTCCAAGAATATTACAGTGTATCAGATGGATGTGAAATCAATTTTTTTGAATGGGGAACTTGAATAAGAAGTCTACATTGAACAACGAGAATGATTTCAGTTGTCAGAGAATGCAAATTATGTGTGTAGATTGAAGAAGGCCTTGTATGGTCTAAAACAGGATCCTAGAGCATGGTACTCTAAACTGGATAAATATCTACAGCGGGCAGGGTTCAGAAAAGGAAGTGCAAACAACAATCTCTACATCAAGGTAACTCAAGATAGTAATTTATTAATTGAAGTTTATGTTGATGACATTATTTTTGGAAATAATGATGACGAGTTAAGCCAGAAATTTGCAAAGGATATGCATAATGAATTTGAAATGTCATTACTTGGAGAACTATCATTCTTTTTGGGTCTTCGGATACGTCAAAGCAACCAAGGAATTTTCATTTCTCAAACTAAGTATATCAGAGAAATGCTAAAGAGGTTTGGAATGGAAGATTGCAAACCAGTTACCACTCCTATGCAAACCAGTTGCAAGTTGAGCAAAGATGATGATTCAAAGTCTACATACCAGAGGCAATACGGGTCAATGATTGGTAGCTTACTATATGTGACAACATCCAGACCAAATGTAATGCAGGGAGTTGGACAGGTGGCACGATTTCAAGCAGCACCAAAGGAATCACATGTCTTAGCACTGAAGAGGATTTTTAGATATCTCAAAGGAACAAAAGAGTTTGGATTATGGTATCCAAAAGGAAATGATCTATCACTTATTGCCTACACAGATGCAGATTGGGAAGGTTGCATTGATGACCAACGAAGCACCAGTGGAGCAACATTCTACTTGGGTGAGTGTTTATTATCTTGGCTAAGCAAGAAACAATCATCAATATCCTTATCTATAGTCGAAGAAGAGTATATTGCAGTGACATGATGTTGTACAGAGGTTCTATCGATGAAACACACTCTAACAGATATACAGGTTGAGTATGATGAGACCATTCTGATCTATTGTGATAATACAAGCGCCATCAGTATCTCAAAGAACCCGGTTGATCCAGGGGATCAATTTTTTCTCAAATATCAAAGTGTTGGGAATTGCTTCAAAATGGACACGTTCTAGGCCTTGTCCTCACGATCCCAATGCAACTTGAATGGGTTCAAACAGATGTCGTATGAGTGAGATATCGTGTTCTGTTCATTTTTCCAAACATGCAAATTTTTGTTGATTGTACAGTCCGTACAGTGCTGACGTGGCAGCTGACCATACAGTCTGTACGACCGTATAGTGACGTGGCAATGATGAGTTGGCATGCTGACTGTGCAAGTTATGTGGCAAACATATGAGCGAATAGGTTGTTGACACGTGTCATATTATTGGCAAGTGATATGGTGCCACGTGGCCCAGTCGTGGGCTGCCACGTAACACCCCTCCAGTGTATAAAATGTGTGAAGTTTGCGGTGGTCGAAACCCCGACCTCCGGATGGAAACGTCAAAGCTTTGGTAGGGCTTGGGCTACTAGCCCGCCCATGGGTGTTACTTAACCATATAGTTAGATTTAAATATTTGAATTTAAACCTTTTTTCAATCGACGGACTAAAGGGTCGAGGCTAAGCCCCAGCCCCTAGTTCTTACCACATACCATATGTCCACGTTGTAACCTTTGGCGGGAACTCTCCATATGACAAGCCCCGATCACATATCGTAATACCACACACCTTTGCTCGAAGGAGCTATCTAACAAGCACACCAACAATTAGGTCGTTGGCCACATGGGGCCATACAACTGGGTTCTCCGTCGAGGATCGGGGGCCGGCACAAACAGTCTTACAATTATGCCCATTTTGCGGGATTGTTGTGTGTGTTGGGTTTTGGCATAGAAAACACATAGAGGCCGAGTTAGTCACACAGAGGGTGCATTTTGGCGAGCAAGTACAACAAGCTTGAAGGGGAAAACTTCCAAGAGGTGTAACTTCTTCATTTTTTGGCCAAACCAGGTCCAGAAAAAGCCCAGCGAGGGGTTTTTGGATGTTCTGGAGCCATTGGAGCCATCTATTTTGTATCCTAAGCACTGTAAAACACTTTTTAAGCATAATGAAAACGATCCAAGGGAAGTTGGACCAGGAGATGTAGCCTAAGAGAGGGGTGAACTCCTTTATCATTTGTTGTGTTATGTGTTCATTTTTTATGGTTTTTTATATGACTGATATGTTGCTCGTGATTAAGTAAAAACTCATTAAACTTATGTGTTAGTAACTTGATCCAATTACCCAAACACATACAATTTTTACACTTGCAATTTAAAAGAGACAAGTCTTCTTCATTTTCAGATCAATTGGTATCAAAGCATAGGTTTTTGAAGGCTTGATTGTTTGCAATTGTTTTGTTTTTCTGATGCTTACAAGGTTGAAGCTCACGAGAGGAAAAGGTCAACTTATAGAGCCAAGTTCTCAACTGTCAAGAAGGAGAACTATCAAATCACCTCATGCTTCAAGGAGATATTCACCAAGTATGGCTCATGAGGAGAGTCATGGAACTCTTCCTTCAGAGGAGGAAACTTCTAGAAAAGATTTCTATGATATGACTGAGATGGTGAATGTTTTTTTTGAAGAAAGAAATGCAAGATTGCAAGGTGAAATCTCCAACCCTCCAAAGGGCAACAGAGACAGTGGTGATAAAATGCCAAAGGGAAATGGAGGGAATGGTGATTCTTCACCTCCTTCACCTCCAACTTCCACCTCTTCCACCATTTCACAACCACCTCCAACTTATCCAAAAGAACATGGTAAAACTCCTTTACAAACTCCTTTGCTTAAGCTTGATATTAAGTTTGAATTACCTATGTACAATGGAGAGGTAAATGCTGAGAAATTGGATAATTGGATTCATCAGATTGAAGTGTATTGTAGGATACAAAGAATCACAGATGATGAAACAAAGATTCAGATTGCTTCTTTAAGATTGGACAGTGAAACACTCATTTGGTGGGAAGCCAAAACTCAAGAGGACATGAAGAAACATGGTAAAGTTTTATCCTCTTGGTATGATTTCATTGTTGCAATTAAAAGGCAATTTTATCCATTAGCATACATGCATAAAGCTATTATGGATTGGCAAAACTTTAGGCAAGCTAAAGGACAAGATGTGCAAAGCTTCACTCAATAATTTAGGAGAAGAGCTTTGGTTTTGGGTATAGATTTGTCTTCTCAAGAAACTTTACTCAAATACATTGGAGGTTTGCATAGCTACTTGATGCATACAATTCTTATGTTTAACCCTTCAAATCTAGATGAAGTTTGTGTACATGCAACTCATTTAGAGGCAAGAGGAAGGAATGATCCTCAAGAGGGCAACAAGAAGTCTTTTAGTAATGGAGACAAGGGAAAGAGGAAGTTTGAAGGAAATGGAAAGAAAAATGATTCAGTTAAGAAAGAGAGAGAGAAACTCTCATGTAAAAAAATTTCAAAGGATGGCCATGATGAAGACCATTGTTGGAAACTTCATCTTGAAAAGAGGCCCAAAAGGTTCAAGAAAGAGAAGACAAACATTGTTGCAATTGTACAACAAGATTTAGGATCTGATTCGGAAGATGAAACAAAAATCACAACCATGGGTTTTCAAGGTAAGGATTCTATTGCAAGTACTAGTTGTTCAAGTAGTAGTAGCCTTAATGTAACTCAACATGAAAAAGAAAGAATAAAGTTTTTTCACATAAGGGTAATTTAAAAACATACTAAGATAGATACTCTATTTGATACGGGATCACAAGCAAAACTCATTTCTGAAGACACTGCCAAGAAATTGAATTTGGAAACTACTCCACATCCTAAACCTTACCCTCTAGGATGGATATGTCACAATGCCAAATTGCATGTGACAAGAAGGTGTAAACTTCGATTTTCCATCACTGCAAACTATATAGAGGTAGATCTTGATGTTATTCCATTGGATATTTGTGGTATTGTGTTGGGAAGCCCATATTTATTTAATAGGAGATCAATCTTTAATCGTCATGAGAACAAATATCATTTGTTCAAAAATGGAGTTGAGTACATTGTTAGAGCACATACAAAGAAGATGATTTTGTCACTTACAAATGTTGGACAAATGAAGAGATTAGTCAATGCTAGTAAGAACCTTGTACTTTTGATGATTAAACACAAAGACAATGATGAAGAAGAAGTTTTCCAAGGTTGTGATGCAAAGTTACAATCTGATTTATGTGAGGTTGTTAACGAAAATGTTGAGATGTTTTAGGAACCAAGGGGATTGCCTCCTAAAAGGGGTATCCAACATGAGATTCTATTGCAGCAAGATGGTCCTCCTCCAAACATTGACATGTGCAGGATGTCAGTCATGGAGAATGTTGAAATAAAAAATTAAGCCCAAGAGTTTCTTGACAAAGGGGTCATCAAACCAAACACATCGCCATGCAGGTCACCAATTGTTTTGGTACTAGAGAAAGATTGTATATGGCGTATGTGGGTAGATTTCAGAGCCTTGAACAAGACTACAAATATGATTGTTGAAGGAGACACAAGGAATAAACCTTTGAAAGCAAAGCAAGCTCCATTGCATGCCTTGACAAGCTATGTATTCCACTTGGTGATAAGGTATAAGAAAGACATTTATGACAAAGTTGTCAATATGCTTACTAGGCCTATTGTTAGTGCTTCGTTATTTTTAAGCATAATATTATCATGCACGAGAGCTATGTTGAACATTATACTTTAGATGTTGATTTCAAAGATGTTTATGCAACTTTGTGTCGTACTAACCAAGTTGATGAATTGGATTCCTATGTGCATGGTAAACTTTTGTATCTTGGCAAGCTATACTTTTCACAGGGTGAAAGAGTCAACATGATAAGGGAAGCACGTTCTTCTCTTGTTGTTGGCCATTTTGGTGTAGGAAAGACGATGGCTAGTTTGCAAAGAAAGCATCCTAAGTTTTGGGATGAGCATCTACACTACTTTCAACATGCTTATAACAGGGATAAGCGTTCATTGACTCAAACACCTCCATTTGAAGTATGTTTTGTCTATTTTCCAAAATCTCCTTTAGATTTTATCTTTGGGAAAGATGTGGCTATTGATGGTCATAGTGATGTTGACAAGGCCAAGAAGTTCATTGAAAAAGTTCAGTTTGTGCATCAAACCGTTCAAGCACAGTTGGAAAAGAGCCAAGCCAAGTACAAGACATGACATGATAAGTTTTGTGTTGGTCTTAAAGGCACAAATCCAAGCAAGGATAGATGGATTGAGGTTGGAAAGGTGAGAGAATTGTACCCTCATCTTCAGATTGACTAAAAGTAGTCTTTTGGAGGTCCAAAAGCTTCCCAATGGGGAGAAGTGATCTAAGGGATCAAATTTTGCTCAAAAATCAAAGTGCTCGGATTTTTTTCAAAAGGACACTTGCGTAGGCCTCGTCCTCATGATCCCAACACAACTTGAATGAGTTCAAATGGACATCGTATGAGTGAGATATCATGTTCTGTTCATTTTGCCAAACATGCAAAATTTTGCTAACTATGCAGTCCGTACAGTGTTGACGTGGCAGTTGATCGTACAATGACGTGGCAGTGATGAGTTGGCATGCTGACTGGGAAACATATGTGGTAGACAGGTGGGTGAATAGGTTGCTGATATGGTGCCATGTGGCTCAGTCCGGGGCTACCACGTGGCACCCCTCCAGTGTGTAAAAGGTGTGAAGTCCGCAGGGGTCGAAACCCCGACCTCCGGATGGACACGTCAAAGCTTTGGCAGGGCCTGGGCTAGCAGCCCGCCCGTGAGTGTTACTTAATCATATAGTCGGATTTAAATATTTGAATTGAAACCTTTGTTCAGGTGGCAGACTAAAGGGTCGGGGCTAAGCCCCAGCCCCCAGTTCTTACCACATACCATATGTCCACTCCATAACCTTTGGCAGGAACTCTCCATATGACATAGCCCTGGTCACATATCGCAATATCACATGACCACACACCTTCACGTAAAGGAGCTAGCTGCAGGCGCGCCAACAGTTAGGTCATTGGCTACATGGTGCCATACAACCAAGTTCTTCGTCGAAGATTGGGGGCCGACGCAAACGGTCCTACAATTCCGCCCATTTTGCGGGATTGTTGCGTGTGCTGGGTTTTGGCACGAAAAACACACAGAGGCCGAGTTAGTCACACAAAGGGTGCATTTTGGCGAGCATGTACAATAAGCTTGAAGGGGAAAACTTCGAGGAGGTGTAA
Source organism: Picea engelmannii (assembly GCA_009831015.1). NCBI lineage: Eukaryota > Viridiplantae > Streptophyta > Pinopsida > Pinales > Pinaceae > Picea > Picea engelmannii. The sequence goes on along the minus strand of ML805842.1, from coordinate 5,187 downwards.
CTTCTTCATTTTTTTGGCCAAACCAGGTGCAGAAAAAGTCCAGCTAGGGGTTTTTGGACATTATGGAGCCATTGGAGCCATCTATTTTTTATTCTGAGCACTAAAAAAACACTTTTTAAGCATAATGAAAATGATCCAAGGGAAGCTGGACCAGGGGATGTAGCCTAAGAGAGGGGTGATCTCCTTTATCATTTGTTGTGTTATGTGTTCATTTTTTATGGTTTTTTATATGATTGATATGCTGCTCATGATTAAGTAAAAACTCATTAAACTTGTTTGTTATTAACTTGATCCAATTACCCAAACACATACCATTTTTACACTTGCAATTTAAAAGAGACAAGTCTTCTTCATTTTCAGATCATCGGTGATGAACTCCAAGACGAAGCACATTCCAATCAAGTATCACTTTCTATGGGAACAAGTTGCAGAGAAGAACATCAGAGTTGAATATGTGGGCACAAAAGAACAAGTGGTAGACATGTTTACAAAACCGCTTCCAAGATAAGTCTTTGAGTATCTTCGCCAAAGACTCAGAGTAATTTCTACTCCAAAATGAATGCTTTTGAATGCTTATCTTATATGTCTTAGATTTACACGAGGAAGCACCATAAAGAGGACAATTTAGGTTGGGAGATCAGTTTCAAAAAGAGTTCAGTCAGGGGGAGTATCCCCAAGGACAGTTTAGTTAGGGGGAGCAACTCTGGATGGAAAGATACCTTTTCCATTGGTGACAAAGGAGATTTCTCAAATGCATGATAGAGAATTAAATGCTTGGAGAAAGAGCAGAAGGGCATGGTTCCAGCGGGAGCGATGGTCACAGGGGGAGCATGAGTGATATGACTTCAATATTGCATCATAGTGTTGCCATCAATTCCAAAGGGAGAGATTGTTGATCGATTGGGTTAGTTGTCATTGATGTCAACCCTTGAAGAAAGTCCGGTAGCACAAAGGTATGGGTAATGGACCCAAGTTTGTTTGATGTATAATGGTATGAGTTTTAATATATTTGCAGGTAAGACTATTCTAGATGGATAGTACATGTCATGCCATTTTCAATGGTATGTGGAACGTCATATAACTCCTCACGGTTAGAGAGTTATGGCCATGTAAAGTTGGAGAACCCTCATGAGTTATCTAGAAGCCCCTAAAAGGTCAAAGTAGTCAAAGTGGTTACAAAGAATAAATTATTTAAATAATAAAGTGGTTGCAACAAGAAGTGGCGAGTTTACTATTTATGGATAAGTCAAAGTGGTTGCAAAATAAATTATTTAAATAATAAAGTTAGTGGAGAACTTACTATTTGTGGAAAGTGGTTGAGGAAGCTACATGAAAGTATAAATAAGAGGCAAGGGTCTCTCATTTCATTATTTGAGCATATTGAATATCTATTATTGTGTATGACTTATTATAGGTACTCATTGATATATCTGGAGTTGCGAAAGTCTGAGGTAGCACGAAGGGTTGACGACGAAAGTTTCAGAATTACATAAAATATTGAAAAACCCTAAGTTCCGAGGTGTACGCGGGCTAACAGTACAACATGGTGCATACATACGCGGGCTACCAGTATAACTGAGCGCGTACGCACGCACGACTGCCAGTATAACAAGATGCGTACGTGAGGGCAAAGCCATGGAAATCTGAGGAGATGAAGAAGCCGAGGTTTTAGATTCTGAGAACAAGCTCCTAGGAAGGTTTGTAGTGATCAGATACATCAGATCTATCCATTGGTTCAAAAGGTATGTCTTATTTCTATGCGTAGTTGGATTTTAATGTATGCATGAAAAATGGTTATGGAAATTTGAGGATTCTCCCTAGAGAGTTTAGTGGTTGCATGGGATCTTCTGTATAAATCAGATCTACAAAAATATAGTGCCGGTATAAGCAATATTAATCATTGTTAGAGTTGAGGCACATCTTGTATTTCTTGGCATATGGTTAAGGGTTCTTGTGATACATGAAGTATTGAAACGCTGAATATCATAAAGGGTTTTATGTCTAGTTCATGTGAGGGTTATTATATTGGTTCATGATAACATACACTCATTTGGCACATGACTAGAGAGAGATATAGAGTCTTTGGGTAAAGGTTATGTATGATGATGCATGCATAGGATACAGTTACAATATGGATACAGTGACAGGTTGTAGATCTATGTGAAAGAGGTTGTTGAGGGTCACAAGTTTCCAGAAGAAAGCAAACCCTAGTTTTTAGAAGGCATACACAGGCTGCATAATAGATAGGTCGCGTACATACCCGAGCTGTTGTATAGATAGGGCACATACATACACGTGCTGCAAAACTATAGGTCGCGTACCTGTTGTATTTGTTTGATACATGCTCAATTCAAGTACAGATTGATTGCAGAGCAATAATACATGTTGGATGCAGGTCAATGGTACATGTTGGTACAATTTTACAATGGTATATCTCACAGTGATAGTGTGACAATGGTTCCATCATTCTATTTCTACGTCAGGATGGTTGGACGGGGCAAGGACAGGTGGTTGTAGCCACCTTTCGGTTGTAGCCAAAGAACATAGGGGGTTGTAGCCTCCTTCTGGTTGTATCCAAAGAATTGGGGAGCTGGAACTTCCCTCAGGTTGTAGCTTGAGAAACTAGGGGGTTGGAGCCTCCTTCGAGTTGCAGTTGGAAAACAAAGGAAGTTGGTGCTTCCAATGAATGTAATTCTTAAAGACATATCAGAAAATCATTCCGTGGTTTTCTCCTGCTTTGGGTTTCCACGTAAAAACCTTGGTGTACTGTGTATGTGTATGATTGCTCATTTGTTCATTGTTTATTTACTCTGCAACTATTGGATGATAATGCTACATTGATCATAAAGAAATATAACACTTGCATATTATGGTTAAAAAAGATTAGATTTCTCTATTACCGATTCACCCCCCCTCTTAGTAGTCCAACAATATTCAATTACATGAAATTAATTAATTGGATTGGAATGGTAAGCCATGACTCAACAAACTAACAAAGATAATGCCAATTAATTAGAATTAACCAAGTACACTACAATTCATCAACCAATGAGAAAATTTCATCACACAGACACAAAATTTCACGGAAACCCAAAGGAAAAAACCCTAGCATCGAACGGTTGCTCAATTTTCAATTCGACAATCTTTGTTTAAAATTCAACTAATGGCTCTTTATGCATCCTCCCCTCCCTAGCCAAAAGACCCTTTGAAAATGAAAATACCATAACAAATAGGGAGAGCTCGAGTGATGGGAAAACCAACATACCTGACCTTTTATTTCAAGATACTTTCAAATTTATATTGTCTTTTAATAGTTGATCTAACCTTTCTTAATTATCCAATTAACTTACAGGTGTTACAACCATTTCCTTGTTTGAATCAAGCTACCATCTAAATTACACAATAACGAATAAAAAAACATGTTTAGATTGCATATAAACAATCATCGTTAAATGCTTTTTTAACTTAAAAATACCTTATTTATTTACATATCTTTTATTTAATATTATTTTTTTAAACATGTTACAATATTAACTTATTTTTATTTTTTAAATTCTCAATGAGTGCATCTCTACGACCAAAAGCAAGTAAACCTAGTTGTTCTTCCCATCATTTCCTCCTTTTCATAGGTAATCATGCCTTCCCTCCCCTAACTAGACGAGCCATCATCCCACCTACCAAACTAGTTGGATACCTAACAACACACAAATAAAAGGGTAACTACTTCAAATAAAAGTAACACTATATGTTCTTGGTATAATATTCCTGACTTTTGTGTTGTAAACCACCCACCCTTAACCTTACTTACCTCCGGTCAAAATAAAACCATACAAACAACAAGTCAAACATTATTGCCCAAGTCCACCTTCCAAGTATGCCAAAGTGGAAACGCTGAACTTCATAAATTATTATTTTTTTTCTCCAAAAGACAATATTAGTCCGTACCTTGCGTTTTGAGTCGATGGCTTCGCACGGCATCGCTCATTGACAGGCAGATCAATCGAACTCTTAAACTGTATGATGTCTCTGTTGATTTATCTCATTCTGTATTTTTATTCATAAACGTGCAGTTCATTTCATGGTAGAATGCGGCATATTCCGCAGCATTAATCATCATTTCTCACCCTGGATTTGCTTGACTGGATTTTGTGTAATGCCGACTGTTGAAACCTAACTAATGAAGATTTTATAATAGGCGTAGGTTACTACAAGTTCTTTCTCATTTCCTGATTGGTTACGAGCTTCTCGGTTATCATTGTGCAGAGGATTATTTTTGTGCGATTTGCTGGTTTTTGATTTCCAGGCTTAGCAGGGGCTTATTTGAGGTAAATATATGATGTATTTCTATTGTGCTTAGTAGTCTCCATTTTGGTTTTCTATTTCATGATCAAGAATAATTTATAGCAGGCTTCATATCCATTGATAGTTTGAGGGGCGAAATTTGAGACCCTAAAATTTCAAGTGGGCGAATTTTTAGAATAAAATGCTTTCTGAAATTGATGAAGTTTAGCCCAAAAAATATATTTAATGGATAAATACTTAACCTCTTAGCCAATTGTATTTTTTAATTCTTTTATTTCATTGGAATATTTAGCCCTCTACCCTCTACAATTCGAGTCTGCATTCGCTTATAAGAATTGGATCCTCTACATTTCAAATCCACATTCGCCCAACAAAATTCAATCCTTTGTGCTTCAAATCGACATTTTCCCAAGAAAAATTGGGAAATTTAGTGTGGGGAATGCAGTTTTCCCTCCTAAAATTTTCATGAAATGTAACGATGTTGTTTGTTGTTTGGAAAATAACGAAAAAAGTCGAGTTTTCCCTTCAAATTTTTTGCCGGCCGCAAAGTTCTCCCTGGTGAGTTTTGTATGTGAAGTTTTCATTTCCAAAATTCCTTGAGCAGAGTTTTCATGTGTTTATATGATCTTATTCGATGGCATAGGACATATTGTAGGGTTTCTTTAGTTTTTTTTCCATTCTTTATTTTTCTATTATTTGAAAGCTTTAACATTTATGGGTTTTTTAGGATCAAGATTTCATTAAAGGTAATGATCTGTAGGGTTTCATATCTATGCGTTCCTAGAGTAGAATGTAAATCGAAAGCAAAGTTGTAAGAACTAGAAATGGGACTTGGACCAAGACTAGAACCGATCAAGAGTCAAATCGATAGGGAACTGAAACTGC
>ML805841.1:246787-258204 GCA_009831015.1 Picea engelmannii | reverse complement strand
AATATTGCAAAAGTGATCAAATTGGTTGAGTTATTTCATAGGTTTGTAAACCAAGAAGAAGATGAAGAATTGGAGGCAGAAGTTTCTAAAGAAGAACTTACAACAATAGTTTTTTTCTTCTAAAATCTTAGGCCCTAATGGGTGGTCAATTGATTTTTTCTGAGGTTTATATGAATTCCTAGAAGACGATATCCTTGCTATGGTGGATGAATAAAAAAGATCAAGTAAATTGATGGGATATTTGAACTCTAATTTATTATCACTAATCTGAAGAAAAAAAAAAAGAATAACATGACATGATTCGATGGTTTTATACCAATTTCTTTATGAAACTCAATATACAAAACTATTTCAAAAGTTACTAGAAAAAGGTTAGATAAATACACGATGTAGTTGGTATTTCTCAAGAGGTATTACATTCAATAAAGACCAAGAAAATCCCTCTATGGTAATCAAACATTGTTTATAAAAATATTATGATAGGGTGAATTAGATTTTTCTCATACTCATTCTAGTGTACACATGGTTTAGAATCCCTTTATTTAATGGGATTGAAGGGTGCCTCAAGTCATCCACCTTTGAAACCTTGATAAATGGATCAACTTCTATGTTTTTTAAGCTTACTAGGTGGCTTGGATAGGGATTCCCATTTTCTCCCATGTTTTTCCTTCTAGTTGCCAAAGGTTTGAGTGGGATTATTGAAGCTTATAAAAGAAAAGGAAAACTGAAGGGAGTTCAAGTAGGAAGAAGGCTATCCATATATCACCTCCTATTTTTAGATGTTGTACTTCTCTTTGGAACAGGTTCTATTAGAGTGGCATGGTACTTAAAGGAGGAACCTGACATATATAGCATCGCAATATGAATGAAATTCAATATGACAAGTCATATATCTCTTTATTTGAGCTAAATGACATTAAAATGAGAGGAATTAGTCATTGTCATGCCCTTCCAAATTTTGGATTTCAACAAAGGAATAAAATAATTGGGTTTTTCTTTAAAACCCAATAGGTCTGGATATAAGGATTAGGATTGGATATATGAAAAGTGGAAAAAATAGTATTAGGGTGGTGCAACAACTGGATATCGATAGGAGGAAGACTACCACCAATCAAATAAGTTATATAAGCCACTCCAATCTATTGGAACTCATTGGCATACATCCCTATGGGCATATTAGAAACTATCCAAAGCAAATGTTTCAATTTTCTTTGACAAGGAAAATAAAAAAAGGTAATTCCGCTAGTAAAATGGAAAACACTAGAAAAATCCAAACCTAATGGTCGATGGGGTCTCAAAAACATCCTCTACTTTGAAAAATCCCTTGCAGCTATGAGCCTATGGAGATTACTCAAATTACTTAGTATGTGGAAAAATGTTATGATATCCAAACAAATCGAGTCTCTCAATATTGAGGAATGGTTAAGACAAACATCCAAATCATATAAAAATTCCTTCATTATGTGGAAATATTTAGTGTTAGCTTCCTCGGTGGGAAACTGACTAGCGTGGAAGATAGGGAATGGAAGTAGTGTTAGAGTTGGACTTGAGCCGTAGGGTGGTAGTGATGGAAAGTATAGACTAAGTGACAGCCTTATCAAGAAGTTGAGCCAACAAACGATAGTTCACCTTGTTAATGTTGCAATTCATGAAGACATATGTAACTTCTAGCATTATGGACATAAGGAAGCTAGGATGATTGGATTGGAAGGAGAGGATGTTCATTTTTGGAATGAGTGATCCAAAATGGATCTGAAGCAACGATGTAAGACTCAATTCCTCTAAGAGAAATTCAAAAATTTATGAATGTTAGCAAACTATGTAAATCAATGCATTGTAAAAGTTGAAAAGGACAAAAGGAAAAGACATGAAACAAAAAAGAAATAAGAAAAATAAGAAAAATAAAATAGGAGAGAAGGCCAAGGAAGGGGAAATGAAGGTTCATGGTTGTTGGCCTTCCCCTTAGCCCATAGATATCCCTACTTATTCCATTGTTTTCACTCTCAAAGGGATTTTTTTTGGCCAAGAGAGGAAGATGCATACAAATCCAAGAGTTGCATTGTAACCATAGATTGTTAGAATGAAACATTGAGCCCAATTTGAAGCTGATTTTCCCATTTGGGTTTCCAGGGTAAATAATGTCTCCATGTGTAATGATTTTCCCTTTATGTGTTGTGAATATTGTTGCATTAAATTGTGTTTGTGGATTATTAAAGATACCATTTTCATTTTAGTGGTTGTTATGCGAATTTAATGGCCACTCTAAGGATTTTTATTAGCTATAGTGTACCTATTGAGTTGGGAACTCAATATCTCTCTTCTGTGGAAGCGTTTCTTCATATTACAGTGGTTTAATGGAAAGTACACATCCCAAAAGTTCTATATCCTCTACTGCTAGGTGATTTTAGAGATGGGAAAATCAATGGTTCCCATTCTTGAGATGTTGTTATTAAATTGGGAGTTGCTAAATTGGTTTCCTCATAGCTATTGGTGGATTTCTCTCTCACACAAGTTTCCCTCTCTCTCCTTGAGCCTAATTGATTTTGTTGGTTGATGTTCCTCCATCCCCTGGGATCGTATTCCCTCTTTGGTTGGAAATTTTATCCACGGTTAAGCAAATTACACCCTCTATATGTCGTACAACCTCCCCACACATTGTAATATCATTGTAAATTAGAATATGGTTTCTAGATATTGTTTAACGCTCCCTCACATTTTTCACATTGTCATCTATTTATTGGTTAAGCACCTTATTTATTGTCATTTGACTTACCTTATGTCTGAGTGTTTCAATTCAAGCTAGCTGACTTGATGAGCATGTCGACTTATATTTTGGCTAGTTGAGTGTCCTCCCTACTTGGTTTATGGTGAAAATAAAGTGGTGTCTTTGTTCACTAATGTGGGTTGAGTTATATATCAATGTCCATGTTGAGGGACCTTACAACCCTATTCACTACCAATATTGAAAATATCTGACATTTCATATAACATGTTGGATGAATAGAAAATTTCCTCTTAATTTTTCAATGGAAGAAACTAGCATTTCTTTGTAGTAGCTCTGTTGTTTTGAGCGACCTTATAATCCTACTAACTACATACTTAAGAGAGTTGATATTTTGGGTTAGTACCAAGTATAAAATCTCCTCAACATATAAATATCTATCCTTTCTTTTTGGAAGCCACAATGTTTTTTTAGAGTTATAATAAAACATTGTTATCATTTGTATGCATGGTCGTTGAATTCCTTGTAGAATCACATAAAGTTTTTACTTTTATTATCAATATATGGTTTAATAGTTTAATATAATTTGTATTGGAGGTTACTACCAATGTGGAATTTGTATATATTTCTCAAAATTTTAAATGGAAGAAAAAATATAATGATACCTTGGGTTTAGAGGTTTGTTTCAATTTCCAGAAGAGCTTGATGGAAGGACTAGAGTTTTCAAAAGAAAAATATATCCATATTCCCGCTACCTTTTCTGCAATCAAGAAAACATTGAGACAAGCATTTCTATGGGTGAGAGTGATCATTGTGATCTTGTTGTCTCATTGAACAAAAAACATAGTTTCTCCTTCATTTGAATGATGAGAATCTTGAGTGTTGGGTAGAGTATAAAAAAGATAGAGTACAACCAATAAATTCAACTCAGAGACCTAACTGGCATACAATATAGTAAGCTATTACAAGTTAGAGACTTGATATTGTGGTTTTCAAATCACTAGAAATATCACTTATTATTTACCATTGTTTGTTAGATGGTTTCATTGTGTGCATGAAAGTCTCAGAACAGAGGGTTTGCTGATACTGAGAGGGGGGTGAATCAGTATCAAGTACAATTTCAAAACTTGTTTAGATTATACTTCAACCAGATTATATATTCAATTATATACAATGAGCAATGAACAATAGTAGAAGAGTTACACCAATACACCACAATACACCATGCACAATATATGAGAAATAACCAATAGTTATTGTTCAAGGGAAGTAATGAATTCCAAGGGAAGCTACAACTTCTATAAAGGGAGGGATAAACCTCCAAAAGGAAGATACAATCCTACAATATCAAGAGAGTTTTTACCTCTCCATACTTTCCCCTTCCTTCCACCCAAAAACGAGTTATAGAGAAAATGGTAGACCTTATTCAATTATGGTTTATTCAGGAGAGTGAACTTGTACAGAATGCCACACGCTCAATATTTAACATAAGATTCTGAAATCCATACACATGAAACTACAGCCCATACTATTTCCAATTAAATTGGTCTCACTTATTTTTTATTATCTATGAAGAAGTTATGATTGTTTTACCCAGAACACCTGTTTATGACTATCTTGAGGACTAGTCAAAAACCTTGTCTTCCACAGAGTGTATCTCCAAAATTATAGCGAATAAAGAGATGAAATTTTTGCCACATGTACTTGAATATGTCTTCTCAATATCCTTTGAATTTCACCATCTGAATCGTTCTAGAAACAAATTTATAGTGAAAATGGTAATATGACCTGTAAATAACATACCTTAGAACACATAACCAAGAGACTTCATCCTCCCTTGAAATTCAGCCTTCTTTACTTCAGATTTCCTCTAAAATTTGACTTATATCTCCTTGTTCATTAACAAACTTGTGTATATAAAATGAATGTATAATGATATGTATTTATACCCTTTATGTCACTTCCTTTTAACATTAGGTTCGACATGTAGTTTCTGCTTCAATTTACATTGTCATCTTCAAAAATTCATTTCTCCTCAATCATGAGGATCCATGTGACATGCCACATACCACCGGAAGCAGCATGACTTATAATATCCATCCATGGGTGTTGTATCTGCATGTGTAATTTCCTTCATGTCTATCTACTTTGATCAACTGTGGGGTCCAAAATCCAATGGATAGGGTTGACATCAATGACAACAACCAATCTTCCAACATGGTTAACAAAGGCCTAGTATCCTTCAGAAGACATATATTTTATGACAAGAATGAGAACATAGATCAGAAGAAAATTTCTTGTAGCATTCATATTGGTGAAGTGATTGTGTTGTGAGTCACTCATTTATGAATCATACAGTATCCTTAACCGTGACATAGCTTCCATAAATTTGAAGAGAACATTGTAGACCTCAACATGGGTAAAGGAAACAAAGAGTAGTTGGAAGACTTGAGGTCCACTAATGCTCAACTTCAGGAACATAACCAACACTTGAAGAAGCGGGTCCAAATGTTCAACTCAAGGATGGCAGAGATGGGGAAGAACCTTGAGACCTATGTTAAACTATTTCGGTTGCTAAATAATTAGTTTGATGAATGCCAAGACTCCCTCACTACGGTCATGAAAAATTGGGACAAGCACAGAGTGCAGCTTGTACACCTTGGTGAGAAGGTCATCCAATTGGATATTTGGCAAGAAGATAGGCTCACTTGGATGATGGCACTACTACAACAAGAGATGGTAGAGAAGGAGGAGGCCTTGGCAAAGTTCCAACCAATTGTCCAAGAGCACCGAGAAGCAAGGCCACTTTCCATTTCCATGATTGAATCCAAAACCATGAACGAGACCCCTTTGGTAAGTTCACCTTCCATACACATTTCTCAAGAGTAGCTTGGTGAATTTGAAAATCATATTGTTGACGAGCCAGAATGATCTGTTAAATCAGATGAGGGAAAACACCCAATGGAAAGTCCCAATAAGACCACTCTAATTTGGGGTATCATTTCCCACGAGTTTATCGGCCTCGTTACTACTCAGAATTAAAAGAAATAAAAGGAGAAATAAAATGGACTACCCCCCAAAGATTTATATATAATTCTAAGACTAATCTAACTAAAGGAAACTAATCGAATCTAACTAATTCTAACCTATCCCAAGAGAAAAACTAGAAGAATGCGTACAGTGAAAGATAACACCATCAGAACCATAAATAGTTTATATATTCTAATGATAAATGAAAACAAGAATGCTATAGATGCATAAAAAAATAGTTCCACAATACATCTATAACATCATTTTTGTATCCATGAAGAAATATGTGACAACATGAGTAAACAAAATAGAGTGTAGAAATAATTCATACAACAAAATATATCTACTCAAGCAAAAGATAAATGCATAAAGAATGGTCTCTACTACATCCATCAAAGCCACAAATTTATGAAATTCCTCCTACTCTTTATTACTTAGAGATAATAGTACCATATTTTGTTGCAAAGGGAAAAATTCTTCATCTAACCTATGAGTTCTCCTTTTATAAGACAAGAGATACTCTTGAGTTCTCCTCCCTGTTCCTTTCATTTTTCCCCCAATTTCTTTTTTACATTTAGAAAATTTGGATGCGGGAGTTACAAATGGAATATGAAGATACTTCTGGGAGGTTACATTCACACTATGGAAGTTTACAAATGGTATTCGTTAAAAAACAATCATTGACTCTGCTCATTGGCGCTATCTTTAGTTCATCAAAATTTTCTAGGCATTTATGGCTTTGTTCTGTTGAATGAAATCATTGTGGCTTCTTCTCCTCTATTATATATTTTAGTTAATCTATTGTTGGCTCGATTTTGTTTCTTGTAGCCCAAGATATGATGATTTGAAGTCAGCATACCCGATTTACATATGAATTTGGGTTCTTCATGTGTTTTGAATTTTTGGGCCATATTTTCTTTCAATATGCTAGTAATTCCTATCCTAGCATGTTCTTCACTCTTCCATATTTCCACTGAGCCCTCTTGTGCTTGATTTAGTTTCTTGTAGCTCCATATATGATTGTTTGAATATTGCACAATCCATTTTCCTCCCAAATCCATGGGTGTCTGGTTTATGCATTTTCTGATGTCTTTTGTCACATATATAGCCCAGATACTTATACCATTGTGTTCCTCTATCTACTTCCTTTCCAGCGAGGTATCACGGGCCTCATTCCAACACTTTTATCTTTGGATATGATCTTTTTAAAACTAGTTCTCAATAGTCGTTGATCATGCCTGTAGGGAAAATATGGACCATTGATCTAAAGTTTGGGGGGTTTTCTATGTGTGTGGAGGGGAAAAATCACAGACATTAATCTGGCAGATAAAAATATATAGGATGTTGATGGATGAGGGTATTGATGTCAGAGGAGAGAGATAAATCATCCAAATGCTTGGGAAGAGGAACGTCGACGATGAGAAGGTCATCGTTGGTGACGCAGGATTGGTAAGAGAGTGAGTTGAGTCCTGGAGTGTCAAAAATGATGGAGGATTGGAAGGGGATCGAGAATCATTGATGGGATATAGGAGATATTGATATTAGTCTTAGGTCATCTTAGGTTCAATGCACATGAAAAATTGGGAGATTCTAGCATGGCATCCCACATGTCCCTAAGGGGTACAGGTGCCATTATCTGAGTGGTTGATGAATGAGAGTGGTCCCATAAGGGGTTTGGATCCCTTTACGTATTCACTTGTGAATTTCACCATTAGATATGGATGAGGATATATCTTAATCATTCGTCGAAGAAAGGAGATGTCAAAGTTATCAAGAGAAGAGTCGGGCAGGAGTGTCGACGAAAAGGCAGAGTCAAGGTTAACGAAAGTAGTTGATGTGGCGAGTGAAAGATCTCAGTTGTTCATCATAGGAAGGTCGTTGAAGTGCTGAAGAGTGGGGAGAGATGGAGCTCTGACTATGAAGTGGAAAGCATCAACACTTGATGGGAAAATCCATGGTATATGGTGATGACGTGTATGACCATGTCGGCCCACGTGTCGAGCTGAGGATGGGTCTACATGTCAGGTGGGTGATGTGGAGTATTGGTTCATGGTTGGTATCGATTTCAGGATGACAAGTTTCATGCCAGGTGGAAGGTCATGGGTAGGGCAAAGTGTAGAGGGTGACAATGTGGATGTTGTGTGTCGAAAGTGTTAGCTGGGAAAACGGGAAGGGGTTAACCAACGATCAGCTTTGTCTCACCGATAATATTGAGGACATTGAAATCAAACTCCTGAGAGTCATTGGATCAATTGAGATACATATTTTTTGGAGAATAGGAGTATATCACTCGAGAGAGAAGAGCGATGAAGCCCCTGACGAAGAAAAGGTATAGGGCGACGTCATTGGTGACAAGGAAGGACAAATGGGAAGTGGACAATGGATAATTCAGATGACAATAAGGAATGTGGTGGGTACCACATTTGTGACATAAATTCCATGTTGGATGGTAGAGGAGAGAGTAATCCATGTGGATGCCACGTGGGTGTGGGAAGAAAAGGTGAGAGAAGACTTAGGAAACTTCGGGAAGCCATAACATTTGATCTGGAACTCGGATTTAAGTATGGTTATAGGTGTTGGAAATATATCAAATAGTAGAATCCAACTAAGAGGTTTAATTAGAGATAATAAAAGAATAAAAGAGAGGGAATACTCAATAAATAAAGGTAATGATAAAAGGAGAAGCAAATCAAAGGACTCTGCCATATGCATATCAAAGTTGGAGAAACTATGAAGAAATGATATATCGTTAACATGTTCTTGTAGCCATATAAGGAGACGATATTACTTATGTGATTAAGAGGACATTCTCCAATACATGAGAAACATAATATTTCCTTTCCTTTAAGAACATTTTATGAACAAGTACTAAAAGTGAAGAGAATGAGGAGGAGAGCTTTTCAAAGGTAATCATCTATGATCTGGATTAAATAACTATCATGACAGCTTCATCCACCTAATCTCCAGCACATAGAAATTATTAGTGACCTCATGATTCAAGTTAAGAATTGTACAATATACATGAGCATAAGGATGAATATGTTAGGCACCACATTCTAGCACTAGTATGTAGACTTTGGATAAGTAACTCGGAAAAATATATTAGTAACCCACATCAAACTCATTCAAGACATATGCTATATCATCGAACCATACAGTCACATAAGAGTCACGAAGACAACCAAAATTATAATATCAGAAGAGGTAATCAACCACTATCAAAGACAATCGTCAACCAAGATCAAACACCCAAACTTCCTCAAGGTAGGAAAAGAAATAACATAGGCTCTAGCAGTAGAGGATTAGGCAATAGGATCAAAATTTTAGTAGGGGACCCTTTTCCTTTCTCTTGTAAAAGAAAAAGTGAAAAGGGGGGTTTTTTGTGGCCACAACAAATGGTGACACACTGGAAGAACTAGTTATCTTTGTCAATAGAAGTCTAGGGCCTATACTTCAGATCTGAGTTTTAAAGATTAGTTCAACAAATTGCAGACATATTTCCAATAATCATGGGTACCACAATGATGCCAATATTCTAAAGGATATAACCCAATATTTATAGTACTTGTAATATAACACACCCTTTTCAAAGAGCCCAATAATGAGAAGTTTTTTTACTGTTTGTACATTTCAAATTGGTTTTGGTTCGATCATGGGTTTTCACTTTTAAGACAAACAAAAAACTATATAAGTGTCTTCCTAATCTCTATTTTATTGACATTTCTTCATTGCCATCGAGTGTCCATAGCCTTGATGAAGTTGTCTCGATACCATACAAGCATAGCCCCACTACCAGAAGGCATCCATATCACCCCCGACGAGTTTAATTGTACTTTCCACACTATTAATAGTGCTTTCAAATTCCCTTTTTATTTTAGAAAATGCTCACCCTTTTAGATTTAGATATTGATATGCATATGCACATAGGGTGTGAAGGAAGTAGGGTGATACAAGAGTTTCTTTGATTTTCTAGGTAGATGTTTTTTCATTTGAGTTTAACCCATGGGTCTCCCTAAAAACCATCATAGTATTTTTCATCATATTAATGTGAAGTGGATGGAGCTAAAAAAAAGAGTGGATAGACACTTTCCTATACTTATGGATTATCACTGTATGCTCAACAGGCACATGTGTTTAACCACAACTGTCAATCTATACCTATAGTTGAGAAATTTATAAATGTTCATTGAAATAGAGTAGCCCATGCATCTTATGACTTGTAGAAAATATCTTCAGTATGTGACCAAAATTGACCAACCCCTGAGCAAAATTTAAAGAGCAATCCTCAAGGTACGCTAAGAGTCAAATCAACTCAGGGGAAGTAATCAACTCAAGGGAAGTACCAATAATCAAATCAAAAGATGGAATCAATGTGTGTAATAAAAAAGGAGGACTGCAAAAAAAAAAAAAAATCATGGAAAAGAAAATCAAACTAAAAGGAACCTAATATTAAATTGTCATTCATCAAAAGAGAAAGAAAATTGGCTGAAAAATAAGAAGAAAACCCGACAACAAACAATAAATCTGTTACAACAACAAAGAGAGCATTTTCAGTGAAAACTCAAAAATAATTCAAGGGAAATAACCAATCAATAAATGGTAACCATTCGATATCAATCCCAACAGAAAAAACTCCCATAGTTCTTGACCTGAAGTGAAAAACAAACTAGATTATAAGAATTGATGATTTAGTGTAAACTATTTGCGACACAATTCTCCAATCCAATTTCTTTCATTGAGAGAAACAAAACAATATCCTGGGAACCTAGCAAAATGGGTTAGTGTAGATGCTCAGTCAAAACAAATTTTCAAAATCCAATTTCATATAATATTCCATAAACCCAAATGCTCTCAAGGTTTCTTGACATAAGCAATTCCTTTGCAATTTTAAAAACGTTGAATTTACCAATAACAAAAATAACATTTCATATTTCTCACTCAAGTGCCATTTTATCTTTGCTATAAAATATCATCAATAACCACATAGATCCCAATAATTCTATCTAATAAATACAAGAGGAAAATCACAATTATGGAGGTCATCAAAATAGTCATTAAAATGACTCCAAATAATGACCAGATCAGAAACAATATAAGAGTAAATGAATGAGAATATATTTATGATCAATCATTGAGTTGGTGACAAAAATGTTGCAAAGGAATTTGAGTAGCCAAGTTTAGATCAACATTTCCCTAATTTGCTTTCAATCAAGGATAAAAATTCATATTTGTTGGTTGCACAAGCCATTTTCCCAATCTGCATACAAAAAAGAACGGTGTGATCAACTCTTAGACATCTCGAGAATAATTCTTCCTCTAAATGATTGACCTATTGGACTTGAAATTAAACTAAAATAAATTAAAGATAAAAATTAAACTAATTCTAGGAAAAACATGCCATCCTAAAATGAACTTAAACTAAGTTGGTTTTCAAAAAACTCTGTGTGAAGGCCACTGTAGTTATCAAGTATATGTTAGTTGTCCATTCAGTCAAATATCACAACCTTCTTCCTAAGATATGAGCAGTATGTGCTTTCCTTCAAAATTCATTTTACCAAATGACTTTAGTGTCATTATTGTTGTGAGATTTGGATATCTAGACATAATGTCTTGTTCCTAAAATCAAAGTCAATCAAATTAAGCAAACAAGACCATTAGGCTCCAA
>ML805841.1:187909-200031 GCA_009831015.1 Picea engelmannii | reverse complement strand
TCTTATGCTCTCCACTGTAATCATTGTGCATGATTATTCATGCCCTAAGTACCTTCAATGCAGTTTCCCTACCTCAACGGGGTCTGCTGAAATCCCAGTCAATGGGTCTTCAGCTCTCTGAGTTGGAGCAACTCTTCGGGTTCCTACTAGAACCTCCACGCAACAAAACCACCAGCCTTGCGAGAACTAGCGGTGGCACAAGTTTCTCCCACATGGACACCGGCTATGACCACGCGCCTATCCAGAAGGCGTTTCAGGACTTCACGTACTGGGTGTTTAGATATGAGTCACCCTCGACTCTCTCTATCTCGGAAATCATAAACAAGAGTCTAGCGCGTGCTAGCTCTTCCTTTAACTTCCACCAGCGTGACCTCTAGCTATGACCTGGGACCCCAACTTCCGATTGCTTCGGGACCTTACCCTTTGCGACTTCGAGGACTAGCTCTCCTCCTTTTCCCCGAGGTCCGAACTCTCGAACCCCATTTGCCTTAGATCAAGGTCCACAACTTTCCGGATTCAACGGTGCAAATCAATTCCTCGCGAATCGACAATTCGTGTTTTGGAATTTTCGAGAACGCAGGCGATCAAGTCGCGACCACACTCCGTCGCACTCTCCTGCTCACAGGATTGTTCAATTCCCTTCTTCTGAGCCAAATTGGCTCTTTAGATTCCTGAGTGGAATCTCTGCTCAATTACCCGACCCAATCCACAGGTCCTCTCACTTACCCTCACGGCCTTCAGCACTTGACCGTGGTTATACCCGATTATACCACTTGACGCAGAGAGGTCCTACCTATCACCTCGCAGGGTTTCTTCACCGGACCTCCCACTCATAAGATCGTTCTAAATCCTACTGTTGAGCCAAAGTGGCTCCTTTGATTTCTGCTGGAATCACTGGTCAATATTCGACCCACAAGTCTTCCTCCTTTCCTCTGCATGGCCCTGGCACTTGCCGTGGACAAATTCCACACGGGAAAACTCTTATCGGGCTTCAGGGTTCGACATTTACGCTGTCGAGAGTCATTGACCCTTTGAACTCCTGATCCCCGAATCACCGATGCGCTTTTACCTGGCCTTAGCCCCTCCTGGCTATGCCCTGGTCCATACGACCGTCTTCACATGACCCCAGCCTTGTATCACCCTATCGGGATTCGAGGTTTCACGATTTCCAATGTCACGAACCTCTGTCCCCTCGAACTCCCGATCACCGATTCTCCGATGAGCGCTTTTCTCCATGCGCTGGCCCTCCTGAATCAGCTCCGAGTCCACATGACCATTACCCCATGACCGTGGCCTTACCTCTTGTCACGGCTCCTCCTATCGGAATTTTGGCACTTGCGATGTCAAAATTCACAAGTCCTCCCGACTCGCGAATCTCCGATCCTCGATGGCTCCTTCCGTGCTAGCCCTCCGAGCTATATCCTCACCATATGACCACTCCCTTGACGTGTATCAATCCTCCTATCGGGGTTTTGGGGTTTGTGATGTCGCGATGCACATGTATGCGCAACCCCCGATCCTCCGATCCCCGATGTGCTTTTACACTGGCTAGCCCTCCTGGCTCAGCCCCTGGTCCACATGACCGATATCATATGACCTCTACCTTACCCCATTGGGGTTTCAGCGTTTGCAATATCAAAGCACAGTTTCTTACGAGATCCGCGATATCCCGATTCCCGACTTCCTCCGGGTCATGGACAACTGGCCTCCGCTACGCCTCTATCATCCTGCCTTCCTGTGCTGACAGTTGTTCCCCACTCATCGGGGTTTCGCGGATCACGAATTCAAAGTGCCTAAACATCATGTCTCCGGGATTCCCGATTTCCCGATGGGGCCAAACGTTGATGGCTCTCGATGCTTGCCACCTGTCCCACAGATGGACGACTCTGATTGTATCGAGATTTTCTCTATGGATTTCCCGACCTCTTGCACATAGAGTTCTCGACTCTTCCCGAATGATGGACACCTGTCCTCCACTCTGACTCTGGTGGTCCCACAACGCTTATGTCACTATTGGGATATCGCGGATCACGATTCCCAGCGACGAGGTTTCTTTGTCTTCGAAAACCCCGATTTCTCAATCCCCGACTTCCCGGGATCTCCTAACACGCGTCACACACAATGGACGGTCCTGATCCGATCAGGAAATCGCATTTCGTGATTCTTCTATGCACAAAACCTTTGCTCCTGGGACCTCCGATATCCTGATTCTCCGATGACTAACCCACTATCAGGCTCTCTTGGGTGGCGCTCGATTGTTGCCACGTGTCCCTCCAACGGACGATCCCGATTACATCGAGATTTCAGGACTTATGATGCCCTGGTTCCCTTGTCCTCAAGAACTCCGATTTCCCGATTGGCGATATGTCGATGGGCGCTTGATCTCCGCCATGTGTCTCTCTCCAACGGACGGTCCAGATCTTATCGCTATTTCGAGACCTGAGAGCTCCCATTTCTTACGACCTTAAGAACTCTGATTCTTCGACGGCCGATATCTCGATGGTTCCACCCCTGTCGGGATTCCTCCTCCTATCTCTCGAGGACTTAACCTCCGTGCAACTTCTCCAGATTCGACGGTCACGAGGGCTCGCCTTCCCTCCCGAATGGATCCTAAGGTTCTAACACCATTGGTGTAGAGACCTGTCTCCCTGTGGTCATAGACCATACCAGCTGCGGTTTCACAGCACCGCTAAACCTCCTGAGCTTAAAAACTCGTCAAGCATCTCCTTGACGCTTCAGAGCAAACCAGGGTCCGAAATTGGTCCTCCAGACTCAATTTCCCCTCGCATTCTCGGTCCAAAGACCGCTCCATTGGCCCATCTAGGATCAGTCTCGAAACCTTCGCTCTGATACCACTTTGTAGTGTACCCTTTTCACTATCGAGGCTTTCAAACCTCTCCTAACCAGTCTGTACACGGACTTTTACATAACTCATACTGGAATTATATAACCACATGCATTCAAGAAAAATAATACATTTAACTCAGAGTAAACATATGAATTACTGCTATATTCAACAAGCATTTAGCCTTATCATTTAATTCATATACACAACACAAAACATGATAAATAAACATCTCATTCATGCAAAACATGATCAAAGCATAATTCAGATACTTATCTTTTAACAACTGTAGAAATCACCAACCAAGTGCAGGCCTTCCACGAACCTCCCAGCCTTATACCGCATTATTCATCAGCTCAACAGTGGGTCAGCCCCGAGCTAGGACCGAGCTCCACCCCAAGGCAAGGACTCCTAGGCTAGGCTGAGGTTACAGAGAAGACAACACAGAAATATCTGGAAGGATTCTTCCCAAAGATGCCATCTTACGCCCACTACTACCAGACCCTCATTCCCCACATGCCTGTTCCACCCGGGAGTATA
Organism: Picea engelmannii; assembly: GCA_009831015.1. Lineage (NCBI taxonomy): Eukaryota > Viridiplantae > Streptophyta > Pinopsida > Pinales > Pinaceae > Picea > Picea engelmannii. The sequence continues at coordinate 196,646 of ML805841.1, read as the reverse complement.
CACCTTCACACGCACAGTCCATCGGTGCTAACCTCCCCCTCTGGGTCTCGGAAACAGGCCGGATCAGGAAGTCTCAGAGCCCGTAGCTGGTGCTGGACACTCTCTGGAAGAAAACACTTCCTAGCAAACTCTTTCACCTGGAAAGAGTTTCTCACAGGCCTGACAACCTGCCTCTTCCAACATCAACCACCTCCCTCACCTGGAGAGAAGTCATACACAAGCTCATCATGGGCTTACTCTGTCCAGGATGCCAAGCACAGACAAGCACTACGTGCCACAACAAACACAGGGAAAACAAACAAAGGCTTCCCAAGAACGGGTTCAATAGTCACAGGATGATCTCACGGTCCTGATTTCAGAACAGGGACTCCACGCACAGGCTAGCTCAGCTTCCCCGAATAACAAAGATCCTTCCACTCAAATTCAACATAGGCTTCCCGTTCAGGGAATGCGCACACAGGTTTTCTCATAGACAGACACAGACTCCACAACTCTGGACAGGGGTGTACACGGATTCTTCAGGACAAACATAGGCTTTCTTTTCTGTATCAGAATTACATGAGGTTCCCTTACAGACTGGCTTCCCTTGATCACCCTCTAGACAGTCGGATCGAATGGATGAGAGCCCCCCCTCATGGCTTACTTCGTCTATTTTATTTGCATGCACCAGGGTTGACACTTGTCACCCTGGAAACTGCATGCGTTCAATCCGCACGCCTTCCTCCCACCACCTGGGAAATCACGTGTCCTTCCAAAAGGACTTAGGATAAAAACATATGATGCTCATATCTTTTGGAATAATATTAAAATATTATTCCCAGGCTTAAGCCCCCCTAAGCTTAGCCAATAGGCTCAACACTTAGCCCCTTTCCCACCTTCCAGACCCTAGTTCCTTGCCCACTCTGTGGACACTCAGTCCCCCTTCACTCATTCATCGTGGTCGGTCTTCACCTGGTAGTGTTTATATTTTATTAAATATTATGCATACATACAAGTACAACAACAGGCTCCTGGCCTTCAAACACTTAGGCTTCCTGGCCTAACAACCACATAAGACTTCCAACTTATAGGAACTCGGCTCACCAACCTATAACACATATGTAGAATTTGTTTCATACATCAGGTTTATAAAGGGCTCGACCTTGGGGACATTACATAGGGAACTCCATAATTTTTGTTAGCATGTCAATTATGTCAGATAGTAATAATTGGAAACAATGTTTGTCAGTATCACTTTGCAAATTAGCTTTACGAAAATAAAGCAACAAGTCTCTTGTTTTTATTGTAAACATTAAATTGCCAAGTCCGATAAAAGGGTGTCTTCTTTGTTTAATACAATTAATGGTCATTTTACTTCTCACTCCTAGCATTTTTCTCTTTCATTCTCCACATCTTGGTATTGTGCAACGTCTTATTTTTTGCATTAGTCTTTCTTTGTTGATGCATTTTTAATTTTTCATATAGAATTGTGAATAAAACAATGTAGGTAGGCGACTAATGTCCATATCAAATAAATTGCAGAAGAGAGGATGCACATCCTAAAGTGTCTTTGGTCCTTTAAGATGGAGAAAGAACACACCCACTCGATAGTGATCAACCAAAACTTCATTATGATCTACCTCAACATTTCCCTTAAATAAAAGTTCCCTGGAATAACAATGGGTCTTTCCAATACACCTTGTTTGATTGATTGCTCCAACTAAGAAGGGATGCCTCTACAAATGATTTTTCACAACTATACTACATTTGTAAGAATTCTATTTGCATAAATATTTCTCAATAATCTCTTTGGAAAAAGAGGAACTTCCAAGAAAAGTGTTATAATATGTTGGCACTTGTGTTGGAGTACATAACCTCCTAGTTGAGACAATGGCAACAGAAATATGCATTGGCAAAATAAATGTTGGAGATGCACAAGGAGAAGATGAAGGAAGATTAGGGTTTAAATTTAGAATTTGGCTAGATTGACGTGCTATCACAACAGTCTCTCGGGGAGCAAGGATGTATGAAGGGACATTAGGAAAAAAGGCTTCCATAATGAGATCAATGGTGTGCACAATAGATCAAGATGGGGGCAGTCTCGTGGGTTGGGGGAAGGCATTGACAACTTCTAGGAGCAAGGGAGCCATGTCATGAGGTGATGGGTTAGTCAATTGGTTTGTTTTAATGGGGAGAACCAAACACAAGGAAACATATTTGTTCACAGTGACTTTCTCAATGGTTTCTTGTCCATTGAGAGGTTGTGTGGAGTGAGGAGTAGAGGAGGTAAGTACATAGGTGAGTCATTGATGTTGCAGATGGTATTTATGAAAATTGGCATGATAAACAACCTTATGGGCCTATTGGTAGGGGATTCCAAGTAACATGTCAGCACAATAAAAAGGATAAACATCACACGCCGCATTATCCTGGACTCTCCATTCATTTTCCCTACAAATTTTGGCAATTAGAAGTGGTTGTCACGTTGGATAGGTGATGGAGTCCTGCGCTATTGTAGGAAAACTAGCTCATGCAAATTACTGAAATGTTGTAGACATGGTGGAGTTTGACTCATTTGCATATTTTTCTCTGAGTGGCAATATTATTTTCATTCACGGAAGGGATCCCTGAGCAATGACACAAAAGACACTATGAAATACACTATCTAGGGCACAATGAGAAGATGTAAAAGATCCCTGAGAAGGAATTATGGAAGCCATGAAAAGAGTGCACCAAAAGTCTCAAAAAATAATATGCTAGAGGGCCTTGAGAAGGTCACATTGGATGCCTCAAGACTGAGATGTTGACGAACCCCAGGAAGGTCGCACTAGCATCTCTGAGAAGAGTGTTGATTTTTGAGACTAATTAGCACATAAAAAAAAATCAGGGGACTATGGATTATCTCTCTGTTTTGTTCTTGAATGTGAGCAAAATTTTTCTAAGATCGAATCTATGATAAAAAATGATCTATAATTGTGATCAGTAGGGGTGCACCAACAACAACTGGGTGCATTGAAAAACACAACAACATAGTACACACATAGAAAACACAGTAAGCAACAAAATAATATATATGAAAATAGAACAATACCATCAATCTATTACGATAGATAGGGGCACCCTTTAATATTATGCACGTATACTTTTTTCCTCTGCACTATTTGCATATACAACAAAATTTACTACTTTATTTTTGCAACACCTTGCTCAACCAAACCAGCAAGGGTCATTTACGCAACAATGAGCCGAAACACTAACTTATTTAGGAAACACCCTGCTCAATTGGACTTGTGAGGGCTATTTACAAAGAGACAAAATGACAAAAAATGACATACTAACTATTATTCAGCAACACCATGTTCAAATGGATTGGCGAGAGAAGATTACAATAGTAATTGCTAACTACATGATAAATATCTCCTACTAGTTGGCGAAGGAAGGTGGACACCCTTCCTAGTGGCCCATATTTAAAACTGCTAGCTCAACTTTTTGATGAGTACTTTGACTAGAACCATTAAAATAACCCTATCCATCATATATGTATAGGAGCATGAATTAGCTATATCAATAAGAGGATCTTGAACCAAATTTAATTCATGATAAAATTAGCTTATATTGAAATACACATTGAAATGGATGTATAGACCCTTCTTTGAATATTCTATCATTTATAGCTATATAGATTCCCCTTGATACTATTAGGGAACTCTTATTTGCATGTCATTCAGCACAGCTATAACAGGTCCACTCACTCCTCCATAGGCTTCTCACCCTTTTAGGTTTGTTTGGAATCTCAGCCAAGTGTGCCCTAATAATTACCACTTACTCTTGCAGCCCTGGGGTCTACACGCCAACAACAAGAGAAACAATTTGCGCAGATTTTCATCTGCAAAATTTTAACAACAACATTCCCAAGTAGCAGAGGAATTTCAAGCAGCACAGGAATGCGCCAAGAAGAGGCAAGACAAACAATGCACACCATTGGTTTTTCAGCTTGGCGATCAAGTGTGGTTGTTACTAGACAAGCACCAATTCCGAGGACAACATCATAAGCTCCACCCTTTTCCTAGACTTGCCACCACAACTTGGCATCCACGATGTGCTCAACATCAACAATCTTAAGTTGTTCGAGCCTCCTCTGCTCACAGACACCATTCTAGACTCCTAGACTCACAACACTTGCTAGCAACAATATATTTCCTACCTTGTGGGCCACATGGGCCAGACATCTATGCAAGCCAAGTGGATGAATCCAACAACATTACCACATTATTTCCATTATTTTCTAGCGGAAGCAAGGACACTTCCAGATCTAAATAAGGAGGAATTGTGCCACTAGAGAGGGTGCCCATATTCCTTCGCCAATCAAGACGAGGATGTATAGCAATTCATCAATAAATTCCATTGTAAACTTCCATCATTAGTCCAATCAGTAACTTATATTGTAAACTGCCCTCACCAGTCCAGTTGAGTGGAGCATTTCCTAATAAACAAGTAGCATGTCAGTTCCATCAGTGAGTTAATTAATTAAAATACCTCATCAATCCAGTGAGATAGGGAACTCCACAATTTTTGTTAGCATGTCAATTATGTCAGACAGTAATAATTGGAAACAATGCTTGTCAGTATCACTTTGCAAATTAGCATTACGAAAATAAAGAAACAAGTCTCTTGTTGTTATTGTAAACATTAAATTTCCAAGTCCGATAAAAGGGTGTCTTCTTTGTTTAATACAATTAATGGTCATTTTACTTCTCACTCCTAGCATTTTTCTCTTTCATTCTCCACGTCTTGGTATTGTGCAACATCTTATTTTTTGCATTAGTCTTTCTTTGTTGATGCATTTTTAATTTTTCATATAGAATTGTGAATAAAACAATGTAGGTAGGAAACTAATGTCCATATCAAATAAATTGCAGAAGAGAGGATGCACATCCTAAAGTGTCTTTGGTCCTCTAAGATGGAGAAAGAACACACCCACTCGATAGTGATCAACCAAAACTTCATTATGATATACCTCAACATTTCCGTTAAATACAAGTTCCCTAGAATAACAATAGGTGTTTCCAATACACCTTGTTTGATTGATTGCTCCAACTAAGAAGGGATGCCTCTACAGATGATTTTTCACAACTATACTACATTTGTAAGAATTCTATTTGCATAAATCTTTCTCAATAATCTCTTTGGAAAAAGAGGAATTGCCAAGAAAAGTGTTATAATGTGTTGGCACTTGTGTTGGAGTACATAACCTCCTAGCTAAGACAATGGCAACAGAAATATGCATTGGTAGAATAAATGTTGGAGATGCACAAGGAGAAGATGAAGACAGATTAGGGTTTAAATTTAGAATTTGGCTAGGTTGACGTGCTATCACAACAGTCTCTCGAGGAGCAAGGATGTATGAAGGGACGTTAGGAAAAGAGGATTTCATAATGAGATCAATGGTGTGCACAATAGATCAAGATGGGGGCAGTCTCGTGGGTTGGGGGAAGGCATTGACAACTTCTAAGAGTAAGGGAGCCATGTCATGAGGTGATGGGTTAATCAATTGGTTTGTTTTAATGGGGAGAACCAAACACAAGGAAACATATTTGTTCATAGTGACTTTCTCAATGGTTTCTTGTTCGTTGAGAGGTTGTGTGGAGTGAGGAGTAGAGGAGGTAAATACATAGGTGAGTCCTTGATGTTGCAGATGGTATTTATGAAAATTGGCATGATAAACAACCTTATGGGCCTATTGGTAGGGGATTCCAAGTAACATGTCAGCACAATACAAAGGAGAAACATCACACACCGCATTATCCTAGACTCTCCATTCATTTTCCCTACAAATTTTGGAAATTAGAAGCGGTTGTCATGTTGGATAGGTTCTAGAGTTCTACGCTATTGTAGGAAAAGTATCTCATGCAAATTATTTAAATGTTGTAGACATGGTGGATTTTGACTCATTTTCATATTTTTCTCTGAGTAGTGATATTATTTTCATTCACAGAAGGGATCCCTGAGCAATGACACAAAAGGCACTATGAAATACGCTATCTAGGGCACAATGAGAAGATGTGGGAGAGCCTTGAGAAGGGAATTATGGAAGCCCTCGAAAGAGTGCACCAAAAGTCTCAAAAACTAATACACTAGAGGGCCTTGAGAAGGTCGGATTGGATGCCTCAAGACTGAGACATTGACGAACCCTAGGAAGGTTGCACTAGAATCTCTGAGTAGAGTGTTGATTTTCGAGACTAATTAGCACATAAAAAAAAATCAAGGGACTATGGATTATCTCTCTGTCTTGTTCTTGAATGCGAGAAAATTATTTCTAAGATCGAATCTCTGATAAAAAATGTTCTATAATTGTGATCAATAGGGACGCACCAACAACAAATGGGTGCACTGCAAAACACAACAACATAGTACACACACATAGAAAACATAGTACGCAACAAAATAATAGATATGAAAATAGAACAATACCATCAATATATTACAATAGATAGGGGCACCCTTTAATACTATGCACGGACACTTTTTTCCTCTGCACTATTTGCAAATACAACAAAATTTACTACTTTATTTTTGCAACACCCTTCTCAACCAAACCAGCGAGGGTCGTTTACGCAACAATGAGTTGAAACACTAACTTATTTAGGAAACACTCTGCTCAATTGGACTTGTGAGGGCTATTTACAAAGAGACAAAATGACAAAAATTGACATACTAACTATTATTCAGCAACACCATGTTCAAATGGACTAGCGAGAGAATATTACAATAGTAATTACTAACTACATGATAAATATCTCCTACTAGTTGGCGAAGGAAGGCGAACGCCCTTCCTAGTGGCCCATATTTAAAACTGGTAGCTCAAATTTTTTGATGAGTACTTTGACTAGAACCATTAAAATAACCCTATCCACCATATTTCTATAGGAGCATGAATTAGCTATATCAATAAGAGGATCTTGAACCAAATTTAATTCATGATAAAATTAGCTTATATTGAAATACACATTGAAACGGATGTATAGACCCTTTTTTGAATATTCTATCATTTATAGCTATTTAGATTCCCCTTGATACTATTAGGGAGTGGCCTTTGAAATATATGAGTCTAGTGTTTTTATTCCACCTTTTAAGGAGCTCTTGAACTAAATTTACTTTCCAAAAAACATTTATTCCTATTAAGAAATTTACTTATAAGAATACTTCCTTTGAGTAAACATAGAATATTCGTAAGTGACCTATCGATTCTCCTTCTTTTTATGATACATATTTCCTAGTTTGTGATCTACTCTTTCTCTCGATAACTTACCAAGTATGGGATTTATTATTGATTGATGTTGGCACAATGGTAGACCCAGGGATCAACGCTTCAACATCGCACCAACAAAACCCTAACTACCAGCCCTTTCAGCAACACCTGCAAAGCAGGCGAAGTCTCACCCGTGGTAGAAGCAAGGGCGGTTAGAGGAATCAAGTGTCTGTAACCAAGCTGGGACACATATATGTGATTATAACACTTCGCAAAGTATTCTAGCCACACTTAGAGGGTGATATGCATTAGTTCAGTATATTTTATTAACATTGCAGAACAAACCCTAATATGGATCAACACAATAATAATAAAAAGTAAACACTTCACCCACTTAGCACTCAACACATATTTAGATCTAACATTCATTCATATTTAAGTGAAGCACTAAGCATTAACAGGTCTATCTAACTACTATAATAACCAAAGCACTGAACACATTCATAACATAAACAAGACAACACAAAGCAACCACAAGACACAAGATATATGTGGTTCACCCCAAAGTGGCAATACGTCCACCAACTGCTTCATCTTCTCTATTATTCTTCAATCTATTACATTCATCTGCTCCTGTGCACCAAGACACATAGCCAATCTTCACAAAGGATAGGAGATCTGTGCACTGAGCACTAGATCCTCCTTCCCAAAATTAGGTCAAGGCACAGAGCCAACTCCTTTATTGAGTACAGAGCCTTACATACACATTCTATTGCACAAATCACTCAGAACTACTTGCACTTAGCCACTTAGACTTCTCTCTCTAAGTCTCTTACATATCTTCTCTCCTTCTACCTTACAATCTTACTTATTTATACTTTTACAATAAGGCCTAATCATGGGTAAACCCATGGGCCGACATACCATAACCCATTACAAAACCCCTAAGGGACCCCTTGCTAGGTCCACAAAGCCCACAAAATAAGTGAGATCCATGATCTCAACTCCGCCTGGGCATTCCTTCCTCGATTGTTGCGTCGAAGTGAAAATAGTAGTCAAACCTAACCAAGATTTCCTCAAAACTTAGTCGAGGGCCAACAAGCCCCAAACACTCACCTGTGACTCATCCCGAGTCACTCAGTGTTGGGTATGTGTTATATTCTTTGCACGAGTAGTAGTGTCTGAGCGCCTGCGCCGGGAACGCAGGGGGGTAAGAGGGGGGGTCGCTAGGCCACCCCTTGGGGGGTGCAGGGGGGTGGATCCCCCCGCACGGGGGTTCGGGGGCAGCACCCCCGAAAATTTTTTTTGGGATGACATATTTTCGCCGGTTTCGGGCCGACATATTTCCGGGACCACATGATATTAGGTGGATTTCGGCACATGGTTTTTGCCGATGGTTTTCTATTTCCGGTTAAGGAATTAGGGTTTTGGACTAATCCAGGTCATTGGGTTAGGGTTTTGGATGCCGCTGGCTCCTATATGTATATTGTATTGTAAACAATGTAACAC